>PVJO010000184.1:0-193292 GCA_004026905.1 Hystrix cristata
ATATATCCTATCAGGGAGAGGTTTAGTTGCATATAAGCTTTTACTTGGTGGGAAAAAAAAAAAAAGGTTTTACTTGGTGGTAATGACTATCACTCCAGCTGTAATGAATATTTAATACAGTACTACTATCAATGCTGTATACAATTACATTTAATTATACGCATGCATTGGCTCTACTAAAATTTATGAAATGAGAGACGATGAAATGAAGCAGAATAAAACAATAAAGAATGGTGTGAAAGTATAGAAATTCTGATTATTCCCCCTACAGGATTTTAAAAAAAAGAGAGAGAAAATTATAAAATTTTACAAAAATTCCATAACTGCCTGTACCCTTAAACCAAAATTGTCCATCAATACGCTTTTTTGAGGGTAGTATTGAGGATCAAACTCAGGGCCTTGTGCTTGCTATGCAAGCGCTGTACCACTGAGATAAATCCCCAATCCCCATCAATACACTTTTACATGTAACACAGGCAACTAATTAGCACAAAAAAAGGATCTATTTTTATCATCAAGTAAGAAGGGCTCTGCAGACAGGGAATATATGGAAGTTTTCTTCGTCTGCAGTCAGAGAAGAAGATGAAAAAAGACAGAAAAATGTTCAGAGGGCTTTCACAAGTATACCTGAAAGTGTCCAGAAATATGGGAGCTGTAGATCTGAAAGGTAGTAATATTTCTGGATTTAGAGTAAGACTACAGTCTTTTTGCTCCATTTTCATGGTGGGTGAAGGACATGCAAGATGAAAGGAGAGACTCAGCTCTGTGGAAGCCAAAAGCCCATCTTCAGGCACTGACCTGAGCTCCTGTGGGAAATTACAACGCAGTGAAAATATGGCAGTAGCCAAAAAAGAAGTGGTCCTGAGAGAATATTATTGAAATAGAAACAACAAATGTATTTAAAATATACTTTCAGCTAAATCAATCGAAACAGCAAAAGAGTTAAGGGATGAAGTATTCATATGTTTATATTAAGTCGAACACTAAGAAAAGAAAACATCCTAGGCGAAAAGTGTTTATGTTCTTAAAACCACGTGTTACAAGTAGATAAAAAACAAACTACATCATTCTGCTTGAAATTACCTCACCCATTTTGATGTCCATCATCGTACGAGCCTTTTCGACAGGGAAGCTCTGGAATTCCATCTTACAACTCCATATTTTACACTGATGCCATTTGAAGATGCATTTTGTATATTAAATAAACCTTCCCAACTTATAGCAAAGTGCCTGTATTCAGAAGCAACACTACCCATATTTTCTCTTCTATAAATAATTGATACAAATTATGATTTTATTAGTTCTGTAAAATACTCAGTGCAATATACACCACATTTCAACAAACAGTAAATTCTGCACTTTCCTGCTGCAATCAGGACAAAAGTAACAATGTTTCTATCGTGCTGTCTGAGGATAAGTTAGATTTTACCTAGTGTGTATTTTATCACTTGTCTTGTCCACAAAAACATCATTGTGTTTCAACAGGAAGAAGCACATTGATCTCCATATATAAAGACATTTAGAATGTCTTTTAGCAGAAATTTTAAAATCACAAAATGGTATAGCTATTGCATATATCTACATAATTTAACAATGAAGCAAATATCTATTTTGACATATTTTATTGAACTTTTGGTGGCTCTTAAAATGTTTTGAGAAAGAATTAAGCTGTGCTATGACCAGAAGCATAACTTTGTGCGTAGGTGGTCAAAAATAAGGCTTTTATACAACCTTTTATTTTCCATAGTCTCTCATCCCCCCTCTTTCTGTATATATATACATATAATATATATCTAGATATGTACATCTATATATCTATATCCACATATATATATATATTTGATCTGTATACAAGGGTCACTTTAGGAGACTATATTAAGAAACAGTATAAGAATTGTCCCTCTGTTTTTTAAACTGTATTTTATATGATTTTTTTTAATAGGCCTTATTTTTATTTTGCTGTGATGGTAAGAGTATTCTGGAACTTTTCCCTCTTAGACTACATTTTTGGATGGATTTTACATGACAAAAAACATCTTTGTATGCTTAAGCAAATGCAGTTGGGATTTTGGTTTATATTCAATTGCATTAACCAGTAACTGATATACAGGCTATAGAACAAAATCTTGCATTATTTGAACAATACTAGAGTTATAAAAATGTTATCAGTATATCTGTTGCTTTATCTTTTTTCCTGCTCATTAAGGCTTTCTTTCATATTATGTGCTAAACAATATAACAAATCTATTCTACTGATAAAATATCAATGTTCTACCTTGTTCTCTGGCAAATGTTTATTTAAGCCAGCTATTGTGTTATTGAAGACTTGATTTTTACTACTTGAAAAATTTTAAGAAAAAAATTACTACTTGAAAAATTATAAGAAAAAGTAGATAGATGACATAGTCTTTATATAGGTGTTTTCATCATTATACTACATTAAGAAGTTGATTTTATTGCATTGTATTGTGTTATGCATTAGAGCTTGCAAAAATTATTTTCTCTGTATTTCGTATGTCCTTGATAATGTGTACACAAAAATATCATCCTGACATCCTGAGCAGAATTTTTTGTGGACAACATTGGCTCTTGCCAATAGCGAAGGAACCTTCGTATTTATACTATATCTCAAAGTTAATCTGAAGCAGAAACAGTATGCAGAAGGAGGCCCCTCGTAGCCTGTCAGAGCAGCCAGATGAGGGCCTCCTCACCTCGATGCCCAGATGTACCACCACGCTGTGGACATTATGCTTCAACCACGCCTGCCTACTTTGTTTTCTTCCAATCCCAAAGCCTTTTTCCTTTTTTGAAATTTTGCACTTGTTCTTTTCATTAAAACTGAATGATTACTTTTAATTTTTTTCCTTCATTTCAATAGCTGGCTAATTGTATCCCTAAAATCTCACTTAAGTGATCAACTCCTAAAACATACTCTATTAGACCACTCATTAAAAGTAACTCCCAGTGAATTGTGGAGTATGCCTATAATTTCATCACGCTGGGAGGCTGAGGCAGGAGGATGACAAGATGGAGCCTGATCTGGGCAATTTAGTCACTTAGTGAAATACTATCTCAAAAATAAATAAGTAGATAGATAAACAAACAGACAACATCTGGGAATGTAGCTTAATGTTAAAGGCCCCACGTTCAATTCCAAGTACCCAGGCACAAACACACAACACACACACACACACACACACGAAAGAAAGAAAGAGAAAATAAATGGTTCTTTTTGTGTGTGTGTGTGTGTGTGTGTGTGTGTGTGTGGTTCTGGCGATCGAACTCAGGGCCTTGTATTTGCAAGGCAAGCACTCTAACCACTGAGCTAAATCCCCAGCTGAGAAAGGAAAAAAAAGGGAAGTTATTCCCTTCCACCAACTACACTGGTCACTATGATGGGTCCATTTTTACTTCTTTCATAGCCCAACATGCAAATATTTAGCTTCTTCCTTTCCTTTTTTATATTTCTTACTAGCCAAAAAATATATTTCATAATATGAGAGCCCTGGCCTATATAATTTAGAGTAGTATGCCACTTAAACCTGTAACTATACCCACCAATATTTACTTATATCTACGGTAAGAATAAAATATTCATTGAAATGCAAAAGTTCAGAAATAATTGACTTTGTTTATATTTTTCTAACTAATATAAATTGCAAGTCAAATTATATTTTATAGTTTATAGTAAATGTCATATAAAGAATAACCTATTTTCTATTTTATTAATATTATCATTATGTTTTATAAGAAATGTGCCCAGAAATTTAGGTGCAGTTAATTAAATTTTCAGACATCAAAAAGTGTTACAGTCTTTAATATTTACATATATAGCCAATATTTACTTGTGGATCTTCAATAATATGCAATATTTTGTAATACTGGAGGCATTTGTCATTAAAAATTGTGCATATTGTGAATAATCTGTTCTAAGGAATATGTACAAATTAAATTAAAATAAATATTAATTTTGTATCTTAACCTTTCATTTATCTGAAATTGAGTCATAGCCAAGGATATATATAAACCTCTTTTTTTTCTATTTTTTGCTTTTGTTTTTGATTTTGAGTCTTCATAGAGATAGATATTTATTTTATATATTTTTGCCTAATGTGAGCTGTGAAATATTTGTTCTTTGCTAAGGAAAGTAGGCAGTAGATATCTCCTAAAATTATTTTAAAGATGTGTTTCACATGGTCAGTTTTTATTTGTCTCACTAAATTTTTAAATTATAAACTATGAAATACTTGAAGAATTGAATATGTTGGGTCGTGTCTATTATTCAAAAGAATGAGAAATGTCTTATTTAGGCTGATAAATGGCAGTCTTTAATGAATTAATTGTTTCAAAAGCCCTAGCTAAATTATTCTGCAAAAAAATTCAGTCCTCCAAATAACTATCTTTAACACATCATGACCTATAGTTTTTGTCTGATAAATCGTGTTTATCTAAAGTTAGAGTCAGTTGTTATTTATTGTCCTGGTCACAAATTGGCTGTTACACAACAGAATTAATTTTGATCAGAGAACTTTCCAATTTGTGCTTCCAGACATGTGAAAAACCTGTTTGTTTTTTAAGGGACATGCTATTGAGCAATCACACTCTGAGTATCTGAACCAAGCTAAGATTTTTCCAGTATTAAAAATAGAGAAAGTAAACCATAACTACTTAAGCCATTAGGTGTTTGAATATTTAAAGACATGTTATTCTAAGTGATGATGTGTGAGCACATGTACACCACATTCACACAGCAATGTGTCGATTTACCCAGCCATATTTATTAGTGTCCAGAATATAGACATATGCTTCTTTTAAGAGAGTAAGCTATTGACTTAATAACAGCCAACTACAGTCCAGGAGTTTGAAAGAGAACGGAATCTTTGAATAAATATGTTAGGTAACCATGTTGTATGTGATATGTTAATCTACACACATAATAAGCAAGATATGCAGTTTTCTTATATAACTATACTGAAATTGTCCTTTTTACAATTATATAATTGCACTAATGCTAGTCTATATATATATACTTTAACTGTCTGAGATTAACAGGAAAATGAGTAATTATGAAGGAATTCAAAGTAAAGAGTAGAGTTTGCTTTGGAGAATAAAGGATTAAGGGAAACACACAGAGGTTTGGCTGTCAGGTAGTTTGGATTTGAATCTTTGCTTTGTTGGTTTTTGATGGATGACGTTGAATAATTTGTCTCACTTCAGAGAACCTCACAGAATAACACCTTGACTGTAGGATTTTTGGAATCATTAAATGATATAGCAGAACATAGGCACTGTGTGAAAGGAAGATACTTTTCTCAGTAACACTATATTTTGCAAAATGAAATTAGGCAACTAGTGACCTACGAGTAGTAAAAAATAATAGTATGTGTGAATAAAAGTGAGTGCTTTTATTTGTTTCCCAATATTTTGGGAGGACTCTGTCATAAAGTAGAATCCAGTTATGAATTTCTTGGTTCTAAATCCTAAACCAGCCACTACTCATTCTGTGATCCTCGTAGTAGTCATTTAGTCAATCTAAACTGTTCCTTAATTGTATATCTAGGAAAAATACTTTAAAAGCTTATTGTTGTCAGTAAATGAGGCAACGTCCCTTGGTGTTTTACAAATCTTACAGCAATAATGATCAATATAACAATCTCTGTTATTATCATCACTATTATAAAAACAAGCATGATTTCCAGATACTCAGTGATGTTCCGAGATATTCAAGATATCTTGGCATTAATTTTTTTTATAGATTTTATAACAGCTGATCAAAATAAAGAGACTACTAAGAGACAGCAATATTTCACTTCTCAGTGATAGAGGAGGAAGGTTTTTTGTTTTGTTTTGTTCTGTTTTGTTTTTTCCTACAACCCTCCCAGGATCTTAGACTGGAGTCCTGTATAGTGGACTAGGAAAAAAAAAAAAAAAAACAAAAACAGTTTAACAAGAGAAACCAAAAGGAAGATACCCAGGGTTCATATAGAGATGAATAACCCAAAGAGCTGGTTAGAATTTGGGATTGTATAAGGAGTCAAGGATAGAGAGATAAATTGTTAGAAAAATGATCAAAAAAATTCTTGAGTTTTCTATGCACACAGATTCTGGAAAGGCAAATATGTAGGCAAACCAACAGAAGATAAGGGCCAGCTGCATAGTTTGTTACGTGGACTGCTCTGGTGCTGTCTCTAGGTTATTAAAGATCTAGAGGTATATCTAGTGATTAATGTCTGTCCTTCCAGAAAGAGAGGGAAGAGGGGACAAGTTTGCAAATTTATATCCTGCTTTTAGAAAAATAAGTGGAGGGCAGAGAACTTTTATCCCATTTCTTCTCAATTGTATTCAACTCAAAATGACCATCATGGGGCTGGGATTTAGCTCAGTGATTAGAGTGCTTGCCTTGCAAGCACAAGGCCCTGAGTTCGATCCCCAGCACCACAAAAAAAAAAAAAAAAAGACCATCATACCAAAAGGCATAGCCCGGTTACACTCTGCAACCAAACACTATAAATATCTTGCTTTTTGACTGCATCATTGATAGAAATTCAATCTGAAGAGAAATAGAATTGAGGTAATTCTAAGAAAATGAAATGAAAAATAAGTAATGATATCCTGAACATTTCAGTAATAAAACAGCAAGATATATAATGACACTTTTTGTTGTACATTTTGCAATACAGCCATGTAAAATGGCTTTTTATCAATGTAAGAGCTAAGACAAACCTAGAGAACGGAATTCCATTCTTAATGTTTATGATATAATAGAACGGGATTCACTGTACTATTATATATAAGAAAATTTCTTCAGAGTATGTGAATAAAAAGTTAATCACTCCAGTCTTAAGCATAGATTTTTATACTTATAGAACATTATGCAAATATTTTGGTTTCTCTTTAGACAGTATCAAATATCATTCTCTTAAGGATTATCGCATCTCAATCTAAATCATCAAAAATTTAATTGAATGCTCGCTTAATGGACCAATTTTGGAGACTCATTATTGTTTGTTTCATGTAAAATAAAAAATTATAAATAATTTTATGAATTTACTTTACATATAATGACCAATAAAATCACACTGATCTTCTTCAGATTTAAAGAGAAATTAGAGACGCTAAGATGGAAGATATAAATTCAGCTAAAGAGAATATAAACATATGTCTCTGGCATTTTCGGACATAAAGTGAAAGTAATTGAAAAGAACTATATTTCCCCTTTGCACAACTGCTGTTTCTGTATGGTTTTTAGCACTTCTATATAATTCCAAACACATAATAGGAAGAGAAGACTAAGCAAATGTAAATATTTTTCAATTTTAATACAAATTGATATATACTTCTTTTAATGATCAAAATTTATTTTTGATAAATAATAAGCTTATTTTAAAAGTTATTATTAAAAAGCTTATTTTTCAAAATTTTTCTTTTTAAGACAAACATTTTTGGTATCTTAATTTATAGTTCTCAGACAACACACATGAATTCCCTGCTAATTTAAAAGACTGCTGTTCATAGTTTTGTTGACTTCAGAAATGCAAACATAAACACACAAACCTATGCTGAGTTTAGTATTACATACATCATAAATTATGAAAATATTTTAATATATAATTAATTATTCTACTTAAATTTTGTAAAATTATTTTAAAATATAAATAAAAATAACAAAGCATAACAAATTAAAATAAAATGTACTGCTTATCTAAAATGAATATTACCTTTGTAGCACATAACATCCAGGAATTTTGTTAACTATACTTTTATAAAGTGCAAAATGTAGTTATTTTTTTACAAATTAAATTTTGAAATATTACAAATAGAATACTCATCTTCACAATCAATAGGATTAATTTTCATATTATGGTCACATAATGCATGATTGTTATAAATGTACTTAACATTTATAAAATAAAACCTTTATTAAGTGTTATAGTAGTTTTTACTTATCTTCATATAGACAGTGTTCATTTTATACTTGGTGCAAATTATATGCATATTCACAGAAAAAGTAGAAGAGACACATACTTCACTGTGAATGGATTGCTTTTGAAATTTATTTTGTGTTTTAATTTTAAATGTATTGATTTTGAGATTTGGAATATGACCTCAAAACTTTCTATTTATGTAGTGAATTGTAATATTTTTCTTCCATTTAAATGTAGCAATATTTAAGGTTGATAACAAAAGAAGTAGAGCCTGCAGGGTTAGGGACACAGCCTCCTAGTAGAGCACACGGCGGACCTGCTAGGAGCCCTGACTTTGGTCCCCCACGCAAAGCAAAAAACAAAAACACACCGGAAAACCCTCCTCTCCTTGTCCAACGTATTTCGTATGATACCGTTTTCTTTACTGTATTCTATGTGCATATCTCTGTTAACACTTAGTGAAGTTAGGCTTTCTTTTAAATATTCTAATTTCAATTTCAATTCCTTTAGGTTTCCCCAATAAGGTGATTTCTGCTTTTTAATTATACTATTAATTTGACAGAATTTTTTGTGTCTACTTATGTTAAATGTGTATACATGTGCACATATGTTGATAATTTAAGAAACAACATTTTTACATTACAAAATTATAGTGTACTTAGACTAAGACATTTAAATTCTAGATATCAATATTGGAAAATTTACGTTTACTCAAACCTAAATTCAGTCTCAGTTTGTCCCATTAAAAACTGAGAGCCTCTGTCAGGGCTGAGTTGAAATGACCAGTAGAACAGGATATGAAGAGTGGTAATTATGTTTACTTTGATGCAGTAATTCTATGGTCTAAAAGAGTTTGGTTTGTATTTTGGTTTGTCTGGCAGCTTTCCCAGCCACTGAATTCACTTCAGCGGTTTGCTAAAGGACAACGGTGGCTTTTCAACACAGAAGTCTCCGTGAGCTATGTTTAGAATTGAATTGTTTCCTATATTGAAACCTTGGCCTGCTTCCACTCGAGGGGAGTTTCAAATCAGCCACTTTCTAAAAGAGTACGCTGAAAAGCATATACAGCGCAGTTTGTTACACAACATTAGAAATACAAAAACTCAAATATGCTCCATAAATGAACTTTATCGTATACAGACACATAGAAGAGCTTGATAAAATTATTTAGCATCCTCTTTTATGAAAGAAACTTTCATTTTGCATTCATTTGAAAGAATGGTATTAAATAAAAAGTTTAACAAAATCTTTAAAAATTTTAGATAATTGCAAGCTGCATATACACTATACATCCTTTTACTCTCACCTTTACAAATATAAATATTTCCAGAGAAAATTAACTCTGGATAAACTGTTATTTGCCTTCGCACTAAAATGAAACACAGGCAGGTATAACTGCCCCAAGTTCAGTACGTTTCTACTTTCTGAGTGAGTGAATTTAGGGGCAAACCACCATGGCAAAGCTGGAGCAAGCACAGCGTAAAAGTGTGGACACACAGCTCTTCAGAATCCAGAAGAATCCAATGGAATAGAAAAAACCATACATTTAAGCTTTTAGAACCATTCTTTTGCAAGCAGAAGGCCCTGAGTTTGATCCCTGGCACAAAAAAAACAGAAAAAAACACAAACATTTTTTCTCTATATATTAGCATTTTCTCAAATACATATATGGGAAAAATGAGGTAACGGTAAAAATGTGCAAGGAACATGGACCCAAAAATTACATGTATTTATTTATAGATATATGTAATTATACATATATAAAACTTTCTAACACAAAACATAGGTGCTGGGCCCAGCCAGCGCTGGGGAAAGGTGCCTAGGCCCGAAGTCGGTAAATAAAAGAGTAAACAACGACAAGCCCCCACCACAGGAAATCATTGGCGACATGGCATCTATAGCAAGGTCAGCAAATCACAAACATCATAAGTAACTGTTTTATAAATCTTTTTTTTTTTTGATGATTTTTAAAAATGTTGTGTCCCTCCCCCGCCCCCCGAGTAGCTGCTTGCTGGAATTACTGCTGCTGCGGACGACACATAGGATTCATAATGGTTTGTAGCATTTAACATAACTAGTATGCTGTATTATATATATATGTATACTCATCGAAATTTTTAATAGGTTCGTACTTTTTTTTAAATGAAAAAAGGCAATCATTATTTTTTTTAATATTGTTGCTGATTTCAGAGGGATATTCACTAATAAATGTATGATGTATACCAAAAAAATAAATAAATAAAAAGAATCCAGAAGAAAAATATCTATGGTCTTCTTTATGCATTTAATTTTGGAGGTTACTGACATAAAGATATTAAATACTGCGTTTGTTTTGTGTTTCAGATCACCGTAGGTGGGCTTCTAAGTTATGTGGGTTTTGTCCTCTTTATTTAGAAAGGAAGAACTTATTAAAAGCTGGAGGAATCAGGATCTAGCAGAGTCTGCTTTTCTATAGCTCTGTAATGAGAATAATTAGACAAACACTAACGTGGGACAAGGACTGTAAAAATTTGAATCGACCGGATCACAATGAGGAAGTTTGTTATCGTGTCATATTCTTTATTCTCCACCGACTCCGGAGATTTCCCTGTTGCTTACTGGTTCTCGGCCTTTCATTCATCATTGAGAGATGTATTCAGGTGAAAATGTGCCCATCTAAGCAACGCAGCTGATCTTGATAAACAGAGTAGAAATGGGAAGAGGCGCTGCTGTCTCTGCTGTGGGGTCAAGAAATAAAAGTCTGCGGGAGGGCTGGGGATTTAGCTTAGTGATTAGAGTGCTTGCCTTGCAAGCACAAGGGCCTGAGTTCGATCCCCGGCACCACAAAAAAAAAAAAAAAAAAAAAAAAAAAACCTGCGGGAAGGAAAGCATGATGCAATACAACAATGAGTTCTTAGTGAAATAAATTTTATCCAGGGCCACTCTACCCAGGTATGATCAACTGACTCTGTGTTAGTAAGCCAACGAGAAAACAACAGAGGGCAACGAATTTATCATTCTCCAGAAATACAAATGCTGCTAATGCAAATGTAGTGTTGTTTCTTATTCCTCATATTAAAACTAGATGCAATTCTCTGATCAAAGTTATATCGATCATTCCGGTATAATAGTAAATATATTTCTCCTTCTAGATCTTGAATTATCAAAGTTTGTTCATAGTCAGGGTTCACTGTTATTGTGTGCATGGTTGATAAAGTAACCAGAAAGATACAACTTAAAATTTAATATTTTACCATCCTCATCTTAAAAGAGAAAATGTACCTATACAGAACTCAGCACATCTATAAAATGTTTTAAGAAAATATTTTTATTTTTCTGTAATTTTGAATGTGTCCTGAGACTGCACCTATTGTGTTTTTTGTACACTTAGACCACAGATTAAGTTCTCAAGTCTTAACGGAGGGGAAAAGTCGAAGGATGGATCCTGAGATGGTAAAATTTATGTGTTACCTGTACTAACCCATGATACGCAGATATTTGGTGAAATTATATTTTAGATATTTCTGTGAAATATTTCTGAGTGAGATTAATATTTAAATCAGTAGATTTGGGCAAAACAGATTGTCCATCAAAATGTTGGTGAGACACAAGCAGCTGATTGAAGGCCATAAGAAGAAGTCTCCCTGCATGATGTGAGAAGGCTGAGTAGGAGTATGTCTCCAGAGGTGAACTGCAGCATCGACTTCTTCCCACAATTCTAGCCTCTTCTCTTGCCTGTTGATTTGATGCATGTCAGCACCTGCTGTAACATGAGCTCATTCCCTAAACTGTTTTTTGAGGGGATGCTGGGGATCAAACTCAGGGCCTTGCACTTGCTAGGCAAGCACTCTACCGCTTGAGCTAAATCCCCAACCTCTCTAAAACAGATCACTCATTGCCTCTCTCTCTCTCACACACGCACATACATCATATATACACATATATATACATACATACATACATACACACATATAGCCTATCACTTGTGTTGTATTGGAAAACCTTGAAGAACCGTCAGGTGTTTTCAGAAGGAATTCATATTTTAACAGAGAACAATATTATATGAAAAAGCAGTTGTTTTCAAGCGTTAGAGGAGATATCTTATAAGAACCTTAAGATTAATCTCTACATAGAGGTATAAAATTTAAAAAAAGATATTACAACCTACAGCAGCCACTATTTCCTTACTAGTTTTGTGGTAAATTTTAATCAAAGACCAATTTCTCACATGCGCACATCAAGATAATTCTTTATAAAAATCCATTATGCTTCATACAAACAGACACTTTGGCCGAATTCCTCAATGAAAGTTGTCTTTTTTTTTTCTCAAATTAAATATAACCTATGTTTGAGTTAAATGGGAGAAACAGCAACTGAATATAAATACCAGCTTTTGTGTAGTGAGATTTCATTACCAGCAATAGCAATTCTCAAATTCGATCAATTTCTAAATCAATGGAAAAAGGAAGAACTTTTCACCAAGTTTGCAATTTAGCAATAATGAAATAGGCCCAAGATTTAGATGAAAAGTGGTGATAGTTTAAAATTTTTATCTTTTTCTTAAGTAGCAAGCAAAATAATCTGCAGCACTGTAAAGTAAATCTGCAGCATGCTAAAGAAAATAAAAAGACTAGGCACAATCTTGTGTAAGCTGCACAACTGTGGAAATACGGATAGGCAGAAACTTTCCAAAAATATTGACAAAAATAGTAAGTGCCTTTCAGGTTCAAACTGAAAGATTATTAACTTTAAATGAGTGGATAGTGAGAAGCTTGTTAATTTTTTTCAGCTATAATTCATGAATAGTGAAAATGCATTGTGAGAAAAAGTGTTTTGTCACATGCTTTCTTGAGACACAATTTAACAAACCACTTATTTTCCTTCTGTAAAGCGTTGAGACCGGAAAAAAAAAAAACCTAAACATATTCTTTCTTTAAAATTTTATGCTTAGATAAAATTAGATATATGTTTAATTTTAATTTGCATTCATAATGTGAAGATTTTAACTACATCTTTATATTCTGTTGTAATAGGAATAATAATGACCTTCACCTCTTTAGCTACTTCAACAAAGCACTACGTCTATCATCAAAAATATTTGCCAAGCACTTAAAATTTTCAAAGCATCTAAACTTTCTTTAGAGAAAAAGCGTAAGTTCATCCTTTATGTTTTCTTTAATGAGGAAAAAATAGACAAGACAGTTTGGGCTGCCTACTTTCTTAAATTTCAGCAACAAAGATTGAAATGGTTCCCATTCCGAATAATACTACTGGAGAAATGGTAAATTTGCTTAAAGACTACACCAATGTATTTTATGTGCAGGACATCACATTCTAGCTCTTCTACGCCCACAGGAATTTTTTCCTAAAACTGGTCTGACTTGAAAAAAACAGGTGAAATGAAAATGTGACTGCTTGCTTTCTTTTCACAATTGCCCTTCTTTCTGTTCCTACTTGACAAAATAAGGATACGTACTTCACCTTAGTATTGTACTGTGTGTACTCAACAAAGGGACAATGATGTTGAAGTGCACCCATTAATCGAATTACTCCTGGAAAGAATATCTCCCCCTATCTGATTTAACTTTGGTTTATGAAAAGGTTAGGCAGAAAAAAACACATTTATTGATTGCATGCTAGTAAATTCTGAATTCGTGTATCTTACAGAATGGAGCAGCAATTGTGATAACGACATTGTAATGATTTTGCGACATCCAGCTCCATGTTGTACAAAACGCATTTTTCTGAGCACGTTATAGAAATCGACAAACAAAAGATCTATACGCGGCCATGAAGAGAGTAGTATTTTGTTTGATTAATGTTAATTAATCCTGAAGACTATCTGTGCCTGATCTAACTATTCTAATTAGAATTAAGAAACAAAACGCTCATCATAAGGAGTTCTTTTTGCAAACATTCATTTGAAATAAAAATACAACATCAGACATTCTGTAACAGAGAAAAAATCGAATTCGACGATCAGTGTTGAAATGAGTTTGGCGTCCCCAATTTGGTTTGAGTGTTGGACATTTCTACATATTCAATGCACAAGTTACACCACTCCAAAGTTTTAAAGAAAATATATTTACAACTTTATTTAAAAATGTATTTTGAAACTAACATTTTAAATACCTTTAAAGTCATTTTAGATGTCTTTATACAAAAGATAATCTAATACAACATCATACATCATATTCCATAAACACAAAAGGCAAAATTTATTTGTTAATAAACCTTAACAGATATTTTCTTCCTAGAATTTGATAATTTTTGCAAGTCACCTGGTTCTCATTACTTTGCATTCAGAAGTGTGTTACATTTTCCACTGTTTATCGTTACTATTATTTACGTATTATAGCAATTCTGACAGAAAGGTTTATTTAAAGCCCCTTCCACAAGAGACAAGAAGGCCCCTCACTGCCTCAAATTTCTGTCTTATCTCACTCTATTCAAGTGTGCTGGGCCTTTTTTGCAAGAAAGAGAGGGGAGGAATATGACAATAGACAGACAAATAGAGACATATGGAGAGGGGAGTCAGTAGACAAGGACATCGCCAAGCCATTTAGCCTCTTGTCCATTCTCAGCTCCCTACTCTGGACTGAACAGCATCTATATGTTCCTTTTAAACAGATACAGTATTGACATTCAGTCCAGTAATCTGAGTTGAGCAGAGAAGGTTTGGTAGTTTATACTTTCAGTACGATGAAGTTGGAGAAGCAGCCAATCTTAAAAAAAAAAAAAAATCTGATTTTTAATTATCCATTTTTCCCTCTGGATACAGTTCCAGGGATAGTCCTTGTTACAGACATCCACACTGTGATCTGCCCTAAACCGTCACCTCCAATACCTCCAACACTTTTCATTTCTACAAATTATAGTGCCTTATAGATAGATTGCTTGACAGATTAAGCAGTATAATCTGGAAAAAAAGGAGGAGAATAGAAGCAGCCTTTGTTTTAAGGAAGGCATTGCTATTAAATTCTCTAACAAAGAGATTACAAGGACGAAACAATCCTTATAGTTTAGAACAGCCCTAGTCACTAGCTGAGGTTATACAAAATCTCGGCCATGTGGAATGTTATGGAATGATATAATTAGAAACATATAGAGTTTAGTGATATATGGGTGACATTTGGTATACGAAGAATAAATATGATTTTTATGAAAAGTCTTCTACCATATTAGCACTAATATAAAATTGTCAGAATATATTTATAGTTAACAATACGAGTCACATAAAAATATAATCAAATTTTTAGAGTATAATTATTGAAGCATTGGCTTTGTGTTTTCTCATTCCACAAAGCCTGAGCATAAATAAATTCTTCAAAGTATAAATGGAAGCAATTGAAATTAATTTTAATGAAATACAACCATTTGAATAATTTTATGCTGTTATTTTTCCATAATGTTCATGTGTCTTCTGTTTATCTGATCATCGTGCTAAGCAAAAAATAAAACTAATTAATGTTTGCTCTACTACCAGTTAGTGTTTTAAAATTAATTTATCATTTTTTCATTTCCTTTCTCTCCCATGTTTTGTAAATGCTCTATCACTGAGCTGCAACTCTAATACTGAACATTGATTTCAGAAACACTTTTATATATTTAGAACAGAAATATTTCAAAAACACTCCAGAAAATTCCCGCACACCTTGTACCTAGTTCATTCTGTGTTGCATTAATATGGTACTTTTCTACAATTAATGAGCTAATGTAAATGCATTATTATTAATGAAAGTCATAATTTATCTGGACTTTCTCAATTTTTAGTGAAAATCCTTTTCCAGAATCCCACCCAGATCGCCACGTTACACTTAATTATCAGGCTTCAGTAAGATCCTCTTGGCTTTGGTATTTTCTAAGACTGGACTTGTTTTTGATGGCTTTGAAAGTTTTGAGTGTTGTTCCGGTGTTTTATAGAATGGTCCTTTACCGGCTTCTGTGTGATGTAGTTTTCATATTCAGATTGTGATTATATGTTTGTAGGAGGAAGACCGCAGGGGGCAAGTGTCGTTTCCATCACATGATATCAAGAATAAGGACTATTAACCTGATTTATCATTATTGTCGTTGACATTGATCATCTATCTGATGCAGTGTTGACTTCTTTTACTTTTTTAAACACAAGGAAATGTAGGATTTAAGTACTCAAAAGAATAATGTCAAGATAATTTAAACGTATAATGATGCTTTAAATGGTGTATCATTCAGAATCAACTAACTGGTAAAACAACAACAACAAAAAACAACTTCAGCAAAAACCTAGTAATATTATTTTCTTTACAAATGCAGATTTCAAAAAGATAATTTGGTAATTTCCACATACAAAGAGGAAGATATTTTCTATTCATTAAAAATTACTGAATTGTATTATAAAGTATTATATATATCAATATACCTACAATGATCATTAAATGGTAATAAAACTTAAAATTCATTTACTAAACTCAAATTCCTTAAAAAGAGAAGCAATGAAATCAAGCTTGAACCCAGGGCCTTGTATGTGATAAAGAGTTCATATGGAAAATAAAATAGTTTGTTTTATTTCATATTTAGAAAATATTGTTTGTTCCCAATACTCCTAAAGTATTATTTCTATTTTAATTATGCCAAATCTAGAAACAATGAAGATATAGTTACTATAATTCAAGGACAATTGATTCTGATAACTACATGAACCCAATCTTGCTGATTCATATTCAAGTTGAATAATACATTTTTAACTTATATTTTGCTAGACAATTAATAAAAAGGGGACGACTTTTACTGGGTTTTTTTAGAACATTTCAAATACATGTCTGAAAATAATTAGGGACATAAATTATTACTTAAGGAAAGTAGGGAGTATTTTAATGATATATGTGACTAATAGAGCAAGCCATTGACATAATATTTACTTAGTTTACAGAAATATGAACCATCAGATATTTATTCTTATATACTAGTAATACACACTTTCCTGTGATTAAGGATGATTTATGTTTGATCTGTAATCTGAGGCTGACTTGCTATAACTCAGATGCATTTTTAAAATAAATAAATTCATGTTCCCTCTACGCCTTTATTGCATATGTTTGAAGATCTGTTTTGCCTTTAAAATGGTACCCGTATTAACTACCCACAAAGAATATATTCATAATGTACCACAAACATGTAGTAATAAAAATTTTCAAAAATATATGTATGATGGTTTTTTTTTTCTTTTTTCCCTTTGGACTATAAATTCCTTGTGGGGTTAGATACTGGAAGCATCTGAACTAAGGATACAATAAAATAATAATTCATAAACATGTACTGCATTTAAAACACCCATATTGGTCAATTTTTCTCAGTCATTATGTTTTATTTTTAAAACGGTTTTTTCACTTCAATTTAAATAGAATAAAATGATTTAAAAAAACAAGATTTTTTTATAGTAAGAGTTTCAGAAGTCAAATTTCTCATCTTTTATTGAATATATTCTTAAATGATTATATAATCTGTTAAATGTTCTGCTGAGTATATAATCTATTATATGTTTGTGTTTTATTGGTATAACTTTTAATCCTGTTTTAAGAATATCCACCACCCCCAAAAAAGAGAATATCCACCAAAAGGTTATTAATTATATAAAATTATATAATGGAGTATGTCTCTGGTGAGAGGAATTGAAGATTAACTTCCTATTTTAAATCAGTAAAATGAAAATCTATTTTTCTATAAAAAATGTTTTTATTTTTGTATCTTGTGGATATGGTGATGGCAAATACATGGTTTTAAACAATAACCTTTGATCATTTAGATATATCTATTCAAGTAAGTTAGGAAATTTGGTTACCAATAACAAATTATTATTTGTTATTAATGAGCATATAGAGAGGTATTAATTGCTATTAAAATTATCTTTCTTAATTTGTAATAATATGCCTGGAAACATTTATTTGCTCGGTTACTATCATTTCGATAGTAGTATATAGGGTTGGGGATTTAGCTCAGTGGTAGAGTGCTTGCCTACCAAGTACAAAGCCCTGAGTTAGAGCCCCAGCAGAAAAACAAAAAAAGATTTACTGCTATATAAGTTGCTATAAATTGCTTTGAGTCAAGACAGTAATATACAATTAAAATAAAATTAAGCAGATTAAATTTTAAGTTGTTTTAAATTATAATTAAATAAATTTAAACAGAATCCAATTGTAATTTATGTTTATAATTAAATATTTTTATATTTATACTATTATATTAATGTCTTTCTTATATGACCTCCATACTTACAAAATATGACAAAAGTAAATAAAACATGTTTATCTGGTAGGAATGCTTTCTCTAATTTGAAGCAAGGTTATGTACAATACTGAAAAATAAAATGAGTAACTTTAAAATAACTTGGTATTAACATTTTCAAAATAACCTCAAATTAATATTTTAATTTTAAACAGTACTTTTAACAGACAGTTTAACCAAGAAATTTCTGGCTAATCTAATGAAGTTAAATGCCATAGATATCAAGACAAACAGACACAGGAAAAGGTGAAATACCAGTGCAATCTTAAATATTTTCTCCTAAAACTTTAGTATTTCATTGCATTAAAACAACTGGAAAGGTGCTTAAAATGTTAATGGCACACAGTATTTGATAAATAGTTTACAAGTAACTTGTAGGAGGTAAAACCACAAAAGCATCTGTCCAGGAAACAAGGAACTAATGTGAACATTTGCCTTGGAAATGGTTGAGTTGGTGTGAGCCTAAGAGTAAAGAAAGAAAATCGAAGCCATTTCTGCTACCAAATGATGTTATGCAGTCTAGAAATACTGAATGTTTTTTAATATTTGAAATGAATATTTTGAGGAAAATAGCTGCTATGCCATTTTCCCTCAGTATGCAATTGAAATCGTGCCTTCACCGCAGGCTGTATGATTCTGTTTTTCTTCTGTTACATGCATACTAATTCTATTAAGCAGGAGAATTATTAATTTATGAGTGGCTTCCCGAAGTCTGAAAACATATTTAAATCTTTGAAAGTTTGGAAATCTTTTTACCAACCATAGCACTGTCTAGAAAAGAAATTTCAGTGATCATGCTAGTAAAACACAAATAATTCCTGACCACACATGAACATTTATAGCTTTGTGCACAAAATCTTACCTTTGAAATGTCCACACTAGCAAGTCCTGCTGTACGTATCTCTGTGTCAAGCCAGCCGTCCTACCTAACGTAATGAAAATCTCTGTCATCTTTAGAACTACAGTCTCGAATCAGTCTCCTTTTAAAACTTTTTTTTTATTAGTGCAATGAGACTAAAACATGAAGTTCTCTTCTACTCAGATAATTTTCTAGATTTGCAAAGATTTCATCTTGATGCATTTCATAGAATTTTTAAAGTAGAATTTTTATTGGGAAAAAATACTTTAGTCTCGTAGAAAATAAGACCCCCAGAAGCACGATTTGAAAGAAGGAAATTTGATAGAAAGGAAGGTGGCTTTGTCTTCTAGGTAGATGTTTAGGGCCATACACATGATGACATTATTTTTATTTGAGGCTAAGTTTCACAGGTACACATATTGCTAAGCTTATAGCTTCTCAACATGCCCATCAAGAAATGTCAACGGAAGGCCACCAACCCCAGCAGGATCCGCTTCTGAAGCCTTGTCAACCTTGCGGCAGGTGGAAACCTCTAAGGATTTAGAATCTCTGGCCGCCCAGTACATTTGTTCTGCTACCACTTAAAATGGAAAGTGATAAATTTCAACTCAGTCATTAAGAGGGCGCACTACCAGAATTTACCAAAATTGATTCATTCCCTTGTAAATAAAGGGCATTATGGAATATGACTTGAATGCAAAGAGTTTAGTATTGTTAACTCCATGTGCGTTCAGTGTTTCTTCTGTGACACATAGTGCTACTTTTCTGTCCGAGATAGTCATATTTTCTTAGATTGATTATAATTTAGGAGGTGGAAATATGCATCACTAAAACTCGATGAAAAGAGTCCACTTTACAGCTTTTGTGCCAGAGAACAAATAGGCAACGACATGAAAGCAAGTACCATGAAATTCTTACTCTGACCTCTCTATATTCCCTTCTTGCTGGGAGGAAGAAGTTCTTGAAGGCTGCTACGTGTGCAGTGTGTTACACTAGGGGCCACACATGAGGGACAGTGAAGATGAACACAGAAGCATGCGATGCTGATACAAATCTAAAAACAAACCCAGACCTCTCTATTTTGTCGAAATCAAGTGTTTGTTCCTCATGAGTCTCTGTAATGAGATTTACGTGAGTAGTAAGGCCACGAGAGCATTACGCCCATGTAATGAAACACAAATAGTGAAGAAATGTGGCAGCTTGCTTGTGACTCACTTGACTGGTAAAGATGAAGTAGATCGCGAAACATTTGCATCAGTTGTCAAGAAATTACAACCCCAAGTTCTGCAAAGAAGAAAAGTTGCAAGGCTCTGATGGTGAATGACCTCAGGGGTTGACATGCTGAGCCCAGGTAAATAATAAGATGTTTTATTAGAGATGAAGAAATCCCTGGATTCGTGTCCAAGGAAATAGTCTCCTCATGACCAGCTCATGCGTCAGTTCGCATCAGCAGACGGAAAAGCGCTGTCTGACCGCCGGCCACAAGTCACGGAGCGCCACCGCGGCCGGTGAAGCCAGCGGGGTCCCTGGCTGAGAAGCGAAGTCACAGCCAAGGAAACGATCCGTGGAGGTGCCATTTCACCTTCCATCTGTGTCCTCAGTATGCCTCGTCTGTTGTATTTAACTGAGATTAAGATACGAGTTTAAAGATTGCTAGTGGGCTGATTGGCAGAGAAACCAGAATGGAAATACCTTTGGCTACCGCACACCAATAAAAAAACTGTAAGAAGGGTTCTTTCAGCCAGTATAATGCTTGACCTCCGGAACAACACTCACACCTCAGGCGTCTGAAGGGAGCTGTTGGGTAAGGAGACATTTCATAATTTCCGTAGCTCTAGAGAATAGAACTAACATTTGAGGCTAACCAAAGGCAAAGGGAGTCCTGTTTTATGTAAGACTCACCTATCCATTAGAGCTATCAAAACATAAATGGACTAACTTGGGAGTTCATTATTTCCTATCATTAAAACAATGCAGAAGAGTTTGAGAACCAGGGATTAAAATTGCTGTACAGGAAATCCCATTAAGAGACTAACTAGAACTTTCTTCTTCCTATTCTTCCTACTTGTGAAGAATCATTGAAAAAGTTTGCAAATCCATAATGTATTTCTTTCTCTTCAATTCTTTTATATAGAAGTTAAATATAACATATGCAGAGAAAAGTGCACAAATCATAATGTACAACTAAATGAATTTTTACAAGGTGAACATAACCACATAGCACTACACAAAGGAAAAGTAAAATGTTGAGATTTATGTAGGCATCACACTTGAAATATTAACAAGAACTTTTCTTAACATACTTTCAACAACTAACTACTGTTTTGATTTCTATCTTCAAAGCTAGTTATAACAATTTGGTAATTTCCTATTAATTGTAATTCTCTTTATTAACAAATATCTGTTATCAACAGTATTGACCTTTCAAAGGAAGAAACAATTCTCTAAAATTTAAAAATCTATATATTGCCCACAGAACATGAAAAATTATAAGTCCTTTAAAAGTCTTCTTTTCACTTTAACATAATATCTCCACTAACTAAAAAAGCAATTAATTTAATATTGTAATAATTTTAAGCATGTAATAATCTTTTCTTTAAAGATAATCACATTAGTGGTCATACTTGAAACTTTGTTTTGATGGTCCACTTCTGAAACATTGTCAAAATGGTGTAAAGTATCATATTTATTTCAGGGAGGTGCATGCTGGAGATCAAACTTAGGGCTTTGCTCTTGCTAGGCAAGTGCTCTACCACTGAGCTAAATCCCCAACCCCAATATCATGTTTTTAAGGAAACAAACATATGAGAAATGGATGAATATTTAAGACTGAGTGAAAGAAAAAAATCATTGGAATCATTGTATTAGTTACTTTTCTAGAGTCAATGGTTTGCAAGAGAGCAGACTTAATACAGGACATTAACAAGTTACAACATTCACACATACAAGCCAGATGCAGGAAAAGTGCAGAATGTCCACCTATGCACTGGAGATCTGAAAGGTCCGATCAAGGGCCGGGAGCCCACAGCAATGTCCTGCATATGTCCGTGTCTGCACTAAAATACTGAAGAAATCTTCACTGGAACCAGGATACAATGCTCACAGCAGAGATGAAGCCCAGAGCTCCCCTGATGTGAGCAGCAGTCATCCTGGATGACAGCAAAGCTCCGAGTTCCTCCTGTGATGAGAACAGCCAAGTCTCCTTCAGGAGAACCAGCTGCAACAGAGCTTCTCCTGGGAAACAGCCAGTCCTGATCTTCTGCTCCTGTTCTCCTTTATGTTGCGTCAGCAACAATCCTCAGGTGGATCCTCTATGGCCAGAACTACACCAACTCAGTCCAGCTGGTCGTTCCTGCTCATATTGACTGTATTGGTCCACCACAATCATTGACTGAGCCATCTGGTGATTATGAATAAGAATTCAGAAAACTTTCCTGTTTTAAATGTTCCTCTCATAGTCCAAATTCCACAAGCATGCCATCTCCCAAGCAGTACTGCATCTCCACAGTCTGGTGGATAAGAAAGAAACGCTATCCTAGACCCAGAGAGAAGTGAAAGCTAAAACTACCCTCAGAAAGAGCAAGCATATAACAAGAGAAAAGACACAAGGCTAGAAAACACTGGAAAATGCAGGTACATAATTTGCAAGTATGCTATGACCATACTGGAAAACATACAAAGTCTTTATCTCATTTGTTATAAGAAGTTACAGCGTTGTCTTCTCTATCATCTCATTGATCCGTTTGTCCAAATAAAGTGTTGCACTTTTCATACTATAGACGTGCTGTGGTGAGGTTGAAATTTAACATTATGGATTTTACCCTGCTGGACAAACTGTCATTTGCCTAGAGTCAAACGTTGTGCTTGCTTTATCCTACTTTTCCCTCTGTTTTAATTTTTATTTCTCCATAGGATTTGGAGTTTGTACCAGTCATGATTAGGAAAAAAGAATATTACTTTTCATCATTTCAAGTATAGTTTTTAATATGCATGTAAGGTAAAGGAAGCAAAAATAGATGATAATTTTTATTTGGTTGTGTTGTGTACATTTTAGAAGTCATAATTTTGAAGAGTTTATTTCACTGAAAGGATATCAAATCAATACCAAAATGATAAGTAAGCAGGTGAACTATAGATTTAAATCTTCATATCAAAATAAAACAACACTGAGTCCAATTTACCAGTTGCTGCCCTCTATTTTGCTTATAAAAAGCAAAAACTATGAGACCATATTGTTATGCTTTACTTTCTAACAAGACTGATGATTATTTATGATATATTTTCAAATATTTATAGTTCATATTGTATAAACTACTATTTTTTTTCTCTCTACAAGAATTTCAGTGGTAGGGGCCAGGGATTTAGCCCAGTGGGGTTAAAGAGGGGGTGATAGAGTGCTTGCCTGGCATATAAAGGCCCTGGGTTCAATTTCCAATACCAAAGAATAAATATACAAAATAAAAATTTCAGTTATAATCTTTTTTTTTTCCAATACTAGAGATTAAACACAGGACTTTCACTGAGATACACCATTAACTTTTTTTTTTTTTTTTTTTGGTGCCAGGGATCGAACTCAGGCCCTTGTGCTTGCAAGGCAAGCACTCTAATCACTGAGCTAAATCCCCAGCCCCCTACCATTAACTTATTTTATTCTATTTTTCTAAATCCTTAAATTTTCTAGGCTGGGTTCGAACTTATGTTCCTCCTGCCTCTACCTCCTAGAGGGCTGGAATTACAGGCATGTACCACTACACCTGGATAAATTATGTTTTTGATAGTCATATAAAGTAGTTTGATTTTGAAAGAAAGTTTTTCTTAATTTACTCATATATTTCAACAAATAAAATATTTTTACTGAAGACAACATATCTGACACATCTTTCATGAATCTATTTTATATTTCAAATGAATAACTGATTTGATGTAATTTTGATTGGATTTTGAGTTACTCCTATTTCCTCTCCTTGAAAATGAATAGTCAAATATATTATCCACCAACTGAGGAAAAATGATGAACATAAATGAGATTTCTATTTTCTTGATAATTTGGTATGAATAAGGTTACATGTCACACACAAACACCTTTGAGTACATTTTTCAAAAATTTCAGTTTATTTTTTTTAAATAAAAATAACCCCCGCATCCTGTTTTGAACAAAATTTTTATGTCGTTATATTCTGTATAGACTTCCCCCACATTTTCTTCTCTAGATAAGCAATGAAAAGGCAGACAATATTAAACTGGTTTTAAAATATTACCGTATAAGAGGTCAGAGACAATGAGATCACAATCCGCTTTTAAAACAAGATACTAACCTTTTAAACTTGAGCCCTATGCTCTGAATAATAAGGGGATTGTTATTAAACTTTAAGTTATCTTGCTATGCTTTAAGTACCATAATTTAACCTCTAGTAAAGTTATTAAAGTAATAATGTGTAGCTATTTTCTTGTAGGATTTCTTGTAGGCCCCCTTGGAGGGGAAGTCAAACAATATCTTAATAATTTCCTCTTTATAAAAGAGCATACCAAAATGAAATGCACAGACTTATTTAAAATTAGAAATTTAGAAGGAAATTAGAAGTTCCTTAAGACTCAGTTTTGGGTCATTTTTTTCTTATCAGTCTCTCCAAACAGAGTGATAGCATTTTCTTCGATCATTTCCAAATCACACAGCACCTAATGGCCTTCTTTGACTTTCATACATACCCACCTTGAAACATGTTAAACATGTTAAACTTGTTTCAATATATGTGAGACCACAATGGGCGGCGGTTTATGTCTCCCCAAAGTTCCTATGTTCAAACTGCACCCCCCCATGAAGATGGGTCAGAGTTGGGATCTTTAGGAGCGAATTAGCTCACTGGATCCTCGTTAGTGGGACTCGTGTCCTCACAAAAGACCAGAAGGAGAACCCTAGTCCCTTCTGCCACTTAAGTGAGAAGAGGTCATCTGAGAGAGATCCGGCTCTCGAAAGACGGAAATAGCCTGGACTTTCCAGCTTCCAAAATGCTGAGAAACACATTTTTGTGGCTCATAAAATATTTAGATTCTTTTACCATAGAAGCCCAAACAGTCGAAGATTGAAAGCCCAGAGATCCCCTTCTCTCTCACTAACTAGACGAGCTGTCTCCCCCACATTCAGTGGCAAGTAAAGTCCTCTCGTGTTTCTAGCCTTGTTCAGCCACAAAATTCTGCTCTCGGGGATCAAGCAGAAACCAGGAACTCATCCTCGATCGCTCCTTGTCAGCCCCAGATAACAAATCACCACTAAGTTCCACCAGTGATAACTCCTTTCTTTAAATGTATCCGTTCCTCCCTTCTATTTTTACCAACACATTCCCAGAGAATGTAATCTCTCGTCTGCACTCCCAGAATAGTACATTTCCTCCTCCTACCCCGCCTGGTTATCCTCTAATTCTTCACACTGCTGCCACGAATATCGCTTTCAAAATTGAATGTCGTCATATCACAGCACTGTTCAGAATTCTTCATTGGATCGCCATGAGAATAAAACATGACCCACAAGCCCTCTTACCACGTGCCATTTACCCGAAAATCTTGTCAATCTCCTTTTCCCTCTCTGCACCAGGACCTCTCCCGCCCTCTTCCTCACCAGGTGTATGTTAATCTTTGTGCGCATCCTCTCTGCATGGGGGCATCCTCTCTCCCATCTGTCAGCGAGACAGCAGCATAATTTCAAGTTTTTCAAGAAAACCTCTCTTGATCTCTCTCTCTCTTATATCTATCCTTGGATCCTTCTCTCGTTAGCACCCTGCATATATCGCAAAGTAGCAACTATCTCAGCTTCTCTTTTCTGTGTTTCAGAATGTAGCTTTCCCTTCCTATCTCCAGGGACTGCTTCCGAGGTCCCCACCGGAATCAAGGTCGAGAGATGCTCAAGCTCCTTATACAAAATGTTTTTTTTTTTTTAATATATAACCTTATGGACATCTTCCTGTGTATTTTAAATTATTTCCATTAAATATAATATCTGCTACAATGTAAATGGTATGTAAATACTTGACACAGTGTATTGTTGAGGGAATAATAACAAGCAAAAGTCTGTGACTGTACAGACAATTTTTTAGAAATTTTGAATTGTGGTTGGTTGACCCCATGAATGTGGGAACTGCAGATAGAAAGGCTGACTGAAGTCAATCCTTTCTGCAGTATATTATAATAGTTTGCTAAATTCTACATGGGCAGCTAAATTTTAATACTAAATATATATCCGTTTTCTAGTGAAATCAACTGAGATTTGTCAATATTTTCTGCTTTATCATCTTTTTTTCTTCTGTCGCATTTTGTGAAAAAATGTTAATTTATGTACCTCTATTGGTCTTTTTCTTTACTAAGATGTAGATAAATATTTTAAAATCCATATATGTATAGAGATACATATATATATACACATATATTTACACTATGTATCCTAAAAATATATATCCTGAGATAAATATATATATATACATATAATCTTAATTATGTACACACATATACACATACGTACACATGTACAGACCTCTGTTCAAATCATTATTATGATCTATAGTCATGCTTCTATAATAGAGTTTTTATTCTGAATGTCACATTTCTGAATTTTAAAATTGGAAAAATTTGTAAAATATTTACTCTACATGATAGTTGGTAGATATTAAAAAACACAATGAAGTTAGTGTATGCACATACAAATGGCAAAAATAATAACTTTCTAGTACATTACAAAAATATTATTACCCATACAAAGGGTGAAAGATGCTATTTGAAACAATGTAATATGCTCAGTATTTAAGACTAGTGTACATTCATAGAATGAAGTAATGACAAACAAAAAGGTTTGAAATTCCAGTTGCCTTTTTTACACTGACCCAGGATGACATTACCCCAGACATGCTTCCTGATGATTGCCTTTTAGAATGACATGCTGCACTTCCTGGTTGAATGATCCCTCTTTGAAACAATAATATGCATTTGAATGTGCAGTTTGTTAATATCAACATGTGTTAGAGTGCTAAGGTCTAGAAAAACACCCCACTGAAATCAAATAAAATTTACCTGATTTATGTGCCAGACAGTTAAATAAGACTTACAGTGATTTTAGCAGCTTTACTGGTGCTCAGATTTACAGACAATTGAATTTCTACAGCAGAATCTCCTGACAATAAAATTTAGTGATAAAGTAGGAAACATTGTTAGCGCTAAGAAGGATATTGTTAAGAAGAAAAGAAATTGAAATCTGTTATGGCAGCAACAAAGAGATGTGGAATTCAGTACTGCAAGTTAAGTTAGCCAACGAGGGAGATAGAAGAAGAGAGGTAAATGTTTAGGATGATATTACTCTTGCAAAAACAGAGGGCAGAATAGAACCTGGGGATATCACTGTAATTAATAGGCTGAAATTAAAAGTTCAGAGTCTAGCAGGTGCAAGGAAGGAAGTAAAATCCCAGGATATAGATATATATTTTAAAAAAGGTAATTAAAAACCAAGCAGATAATAGGCCTCATTCACATAATATGCCAGGACTAGTCATTATTTTAAATTTAAAGCAAATCGAACTATTGTTTCTTTTCTCCTTCTGCATAGAAATAAAAATTTAAGGATGGTACTAATAACATCTAAACTTTCTTTTCTCATTGCTGAGCCAAAATACCCAACACCTACAAGTTAAAAGAGGAAAAGTTTATTGTGGTTCATAGTTTGGTGAGGTTTCAGTCCATAGTCGTCAATCTCCGAGGCAGGGCAGCCCGGCACAGGGACATGCAAAGGAGAAACAGTCCATGGCAGGCAGGCAGGAACCAGTAGCCCCTTTTCTTCCCTTTTATATTTCATCCAGGCTACAAACCTATTTATAGGTGCACCCCATACCCAGAGTGGGGTTTCCCTTATCCACACCCGTAACCCCAGTATTGAACCCTTAACTCCCATTCACACACCCTAACCCAGCCATATTTGAAACTGTCCACCTATGACTACATGAGACTTTGGAGGAACATGTAGATACGAGCCATAACAAGAACTATGTAACATGATAATGTGCAAACATGGTGATTAGGAATCACTAAAAGGTATTTCAGAGAATATGCTGTCCTTACAAACTTAGGTTAACTTTCGAGTCCAGAGTTGTTTTGTTTCTTGACATGCACTACAAAAACCTGAAATAAATATGCTAATATTCCAACAGTATTTTTACTGTATATAAAAATTCAGACATATTATAATTTGTTCTATTCAAATATCAAAAGTTGAGTTTTCTTGAATATTAGGTCATAAAATTACTTTTACCAAACAATAGTATGGTCTTGGCATCTGTACATTTGATTCATTATTTTTCTTGGTGATACCTAATCATATTTTAATTACAAATTAAACATAAATAATTGTAGAAACGTAAATCACAGTCTCCCTACAATCACTACACACTTGTGATATAGGGACTTAATATTTGGCTGAAAATATTTTTCAAAAATAGTACACATAGTTACTGTAAGAAATAGTAAGTGAAATATACTACATCACAGAGTTACAACAGTGTGCAAATAAACAAGGAAGATACGTCTCTCCAAAGGATTGACTTGTGGGTGGTGACAGGATGCCATCGAGTGTGTCCACTGGGAAAAGGACACTGGCAGTAAAGCAGGAAAAAAATAAGCTTTGATCCCACACTGAGGTGATGTTGGAATTCCAGCTGAGCTCTCTGTAATGTGTGAATTTCATCAGTTGTTTGAAAGCACTAAGCTTCACTTTTTCCTTTTGTAAATTAGTGGTAATCTCTTAATATCTGTAAAAATTGACATATAATTGTGGTCTAATAAATGCTTCGAGTGGTTGTTTTCATTGTTTTGATTTTAAAGGACTGGTCTTTATCATTTATATAATTTCTATGTTTTTTTTTTTTCCGGCTCTTAATGTGAAGCTCGCATATTTTAAAAGCAAAGTTATACAACATATTCTTAATTTGTTTTATTCTCATTTACAGATTATAACATAAGTTTCCAGTTCATATTTTAAATTGCATAAAGTAGTTTTAGTAACTGAAAGGATATTTGTTACATGCTAGTTACTTGACCAAGTCTCTTTAGCATCTCCATTCTGCTTTCCGAATGTAGAATCAAAAAGAATACACATAAGAATCTTTCAGAGAAGTGAAGATTCGTTAAGAAGAATGAATATTGTAAGTGAACAGCAGGAAGAAATAATGAACGTCACGTACTTAGACCTGGAGTTTGAAAAGTTGAAGAGAAATACTTTCAGATGAAGGAATGTATATGTAAAGATGAGCATTATTATAAATGTTTTCTGTGTTCAAATTTAATCATTTAAAACCTGGCCGTTGCCATCCTTGGCTGCACTCAGTGGCTCACACCACTATTCGGTCCCACTACTCACGGCAACCATCGCTCACTGCGCTTTCCCAGGCCTGGTCCTTGGCAGGGAGCCACAACTCCCTTTCATTCAGCTCTCCCTTTCGTGAACCTGTAGAAGAGCACCAGCCTTGAAGAAGGGCCACAGCAGACCCTCTCGGGTTTGCTCTAAAATAAACCTGTCCTGTTGAACTTGTCCCTTTGTTTCTTTCCCTCCCTTTTCCCTAACAATCATGATATTCGTTCTATAACTTCTTTTTGAATGATTGCTTTGCAGGGCAGAATTGTATTTCCTGCCATTTAGTACATGGATCTACGCATTTGTTAGTAAATATATCTAGAAAGAAATTAATTTGAAATGCTCAAAGAAAATGTAGTATATATGCACAATGGAGTACTACTCAGCAATAAAAAAGAATAAATTTGTGTCATTTTAGGAAAATGTATGGATCTTGAGACTATAATACTCAGTGAACTATATCAGATCCAGAAAAATGAAATAGCGCACGGTTCCTAGAAAACGAGAGACTCCAAAATATAATTAAAAAGCGAAATTTTTAGAAGGTAGTAAAAATCAGAGGAGATAGACTCTGCGGAGATGGAAAGGGATACAGGAGAGGGAGGAACAAGTAACAGAGAGTGAAAGTGTCCAGGATGAAATGTTTATGTCCTGATTGCCCAAGATAAATACAATTACTATGTATCACAAACATGTACTAATAAAAAACAAAAACGAATAATTAAAAATGACACTATGTAATTATGGGTTTTATTTTGAGTAAATAAGAATACAATTATAATAAAATTTGGTTATTTTTCCAACATTTATTTCTACAATATACACACTCATTATGCTCTGTATTTCCTATTTGAATATACCAGTACAATTTATCAAATGTGTACATAAAATGTATACATTTCCTAATAAAATGTTATTTTATGTTCTTGTATGTTTTTCACTTTAGGTTATCTCAATATTTAGTGATCTTTGCTTTATCATTTTTAATACTCTCAGAAAATGTAAGACGATGAAAACGTTTATACATATCGTAGTTACCCAGAATAACACTTATCTGAAGCAATTGTGAACTGTTTTGAAAACTAAAAGCAATAATTCTCTATTAAATGAGCAGAGTTAATTGAAGTTAAGAATACTAAAATGGCAAATTTTCCATGAAAATCACACTTTATTTCTAGTCTTTCAAAAGGTCAAGGGCATCTAAAAGGAATAGAATTTATTAAAAGCATAATAAAGCAAACTAAAAATATTTGTGATCTCAGAAATTCATACAGGCATTCATCTCAAAACCAAAATGGCAATTTACATAATTCTTATAAAGAAAAAGTTAGAAGTTTTATTTGGTAAATTTGGTATTATACTTGTACTTCGAGTTTAATAATATGTAGAATGTTACATGTTGTGCAGCTCAAATAAAATGGATTTGTTTAAATAGTCACTTTATGCTTAAATCACTGCCATCTAAAAGAACAACTGTCAAAGGTCAAGGAAAGAGTAAACTCAAATTTAGTGTTGAAAAGCAGAACACACTACACAAATTTTATAAAAAAAAGAAGCCTATGCACTATGATTTAGAATTATTCATCTATAATTCTGCAGAATAGTTTCGTGTCAATTTACAAATAAAAACAATAACTCTGTGCTTGCTTCAGCCAATAGACATTTAAAGGAACATCGTATTTTTGGATTCTTCTTAGAAATGTTAGAGATAAAAACTGGATTTAATCGTTTTGTCTTTAGTCCTCCCCCCATTTATATATTTTTATCACAAAAAGGTGGAGCTAAATTTAAGCAGGGGACAAATAGCTCTGAATCCAATAATAAAAATGTTCCAATTTCTTTTTACAACTTTTCAGAGACATATAGCAAGTGAACTGTCATAAAGCTTCAATATTACAATTAATTAAACTCATATTTTAAATTTTCAAATTGTACATTTTAGTAGAAATACCAGCATTTTACCCAGTGACGTTACAACCCGACCAAAATTCACTGAGAATCAATCTGTCTAGTCATATTAAAATAAATGTGCACAGCTATTCGGAAAAAAAGCTCATTGGAATGTAGTTGCTTAAATAGTCAGGAAAATATCAGCCCTATTTTGAGTATTTTTACAGCTATAAACTTTCATAAATACTGTACTAGTTAAGGAACTAGCATACCTAGAACATGTAAATTAAAAATCATCAATTGTTTAAAAATATCATGGAAATATTAAACTATTTTTGCTGTTTTGTTTAAAAATAGAACTCCACATTTCTGTTAGTAATTTGCTTGACAAGACTGACTAAACATAATGTGATACCATTAGGCATAAATGCAAGACACAAATGTGTAACTCTGCTTCTGTGCAAACTAGAAATATAAATGGAGTGCGTTTTTACAGTCTGCATGTTTAATAATTTATGAAACAAAAACTGCTAAATATACATTAATGACATACATGGTTTTTCATTGTAATGAAGATGAAATAACAATGAATATAGTAGTATTTAGGAAAGAAGACCCATAACCCTTTCTCTCTCTTTTTTTTTTTTTTTTTTTTTTGGAGGTACAGCTGGTTTGAGACCAGTTGGGATCAGCTTATTCTAAGATAGCAATGTCACCACCAAGCTTGAGATTTGCATCTGCACTTCAGATTTTTCCCTCTCTAACCTTTTATACCTTATCTGCACAGCGACCAAAGAGCTTAGCAAATTCAGCTGGAGTGGAATATTTCATTCATTTCAGACAGAAAATGTAATTGTTCATGTCCATTTCCAGCAGCAAGTCATGCCTGCAAACTCGTGATAAATCTAAGCAAAGAACAAGTCAGACTTGAGAATGTATGCAAATAAAATATTAACCCACATCTGTAGGCTTTAGTGTGGCAAATTCTATTATAGATATTATGTACATAACTTAATTTCATTTATGCTTTACATGGAATGGTCTCATCAAGTTAAAAAGTATTGAACCTGCATTTCTGTTAATATGAGTTAGTTTAAACATTCTGAATATTATCATGCCATTGGCAAATTTATTTCTGTCATTTAGATCAAAGGCATATATTTGCTATATTCCTGTGCCAGCTCTCAGAAATGCTGCTGCTCTTTATTCCCACTTAATGACTTAATGACTTGTAATTCTTCAGTACATAGAGAATTACAAAGCCAGATTCTCTAAATGATCTCATTTTCCCCGTCTTTGCCTCCCTATGCAATTACATTGTTATTTGTCCATCCATGCCATGCTTTAGTTCACTTTAATAATTTATTTTAGAAAGTTACGCATTATACCAAGGAAACATGATAAAAATATAAAAGAATAAAAGAAAAATGTAAACTTTTGATCTTTGATGAAGAAAAACTATAATACAACATCAAATATCAGTATAAATATATAACGATAGATGTGTATAAGCAGATCTTGTAAATTACTCAATTATGAGCATGTGCTAAATTTTAAAAATTAATTGAATTTGCTCTTTTTGTTATACATTGAGAAAAAAAATGAAAGACAAAAGAAAAATGCAGGAAGCAGCTGTAAGGCAAGTTGTGTTCCCTCTAGAAAGGAATTAGGGGATAGAATCAAGGCAAAACAAAACACAAAATCACATTTTAAATATCAGAAATAATATTTGAGAATATCTTCTGGTACAAAAGTTACTACCACTTTTTCTGCATTATCAAATATTGGGGAGACAGGGGATGCTTTTCCCTTTGAAAAGTCATTAGGGCTTCTTTGATAATAGGAAACGAATATACTGTTTTCCTACTTATTTGCAGAAGAGTGACATTTCATATCCTAGAAAGAGAGTACACTTGTTGTCTTAGTTATTACTGTTTGGTTAGTGGATGTTATTAGACGTTCTTTTCCAATCTTTAGTCTCATCCAGATCAATTGCAATTTTTCTTAGTTTAATATCTGGCTTTGAATCTATGTTTGATGACATCGGCATCGTATATGGTCCCGTTTATATCATGATTACTCTTTACACCTGTGAGAAATGAAAGGTGTATAGAAGGAAGCATTTCCTTTATTAATCCCTTATGGGTATTATTTCTGAAGCCATCTATTGATGTGGCAGTTTTAATAGTTTGAAAATTGTAAGATTTCATCCTTGTAAAGAGTAGCCCTTTAGAATCATAAATTGGTATCAAAGCAATTTCTCCCTTGCCACCGTTTTATTTTTTCTTTTTTAATATATTATATACTGACGAGAAGGACAATAAAGCAAAGTTTTCTTGGAGGTTGAGAGTTCTTATTATTTTTGAGACACAAATAAATTAGCTTGGCTTAATAATATCATGTTCACTTTGTGAGAAGAATCTAGATTGATCACAGGAGGCACAACAATGCAAAGGTTTGGAATTCAAAAGAATTATATCTGAATTGCAATCTGTCTTCAAACTTATTCGATGATTTTGGGCCAGGTAACCAGCCTTGGGGACATCAATTTCCTAGACTATAAGATTAGTGCAATGGTTACTGCTTTTCAGGTTGTGAAGACTAAGCTTGATTGTGTGAACTCGACTGGCTTTGGGATCACAGGTGGATCAGTGGTGCACATGTCTGAGTGTCTGGGTGGGTGACGGGCCATGACAATGGGGCTCTATCTGATTCCTGGCTCCTCCCTCTCTAGCACTGTTTTCCTACTGTGCTTCCTGGCTCCCACGAGCTAAGAAGGTTTGTACTACCACCCTTCCACCGTGGTGTTTCCGCCTTGGAGCCAGGTGATCGTGCTCTGAATTCCCTTCAAATGTCAGCAGAATCAAACAAAAAGTTGAGCTTTCTCTAAATGTAAACTAAGGAGTGAAAAAGCCAAGGGCTCAACTTGGTTTTGGAAAAATAAAGATCTCATCTACAATTCTTCCCTCTTCTTTTTATAAGTCTGCAGTGTTAACTAACAAAACAAAAAGTATTCAGAATATCTTGGAGGGATAAGGCTGGGAGAGAGAGAGAGAGAGAGAGAGAGAGAGAGAGAGTGTGTGTGTGTGTGTGTGTGTGTGTGTATTATTTTAGTTAGTCTACAAATTAGATAAGTTACTAGATAAATTAGTAGATAGTTACTATATAAATTAGTAGATAAGTTACTAGATAAGTTAGGTAAGTTTCAGAAGAGGGTTGTATTATTAACAATTGCAAAATTTTATTCTCATTTGTAAACCACAGTTGGAAATTGCCCACTTTCTGAATTAGATTCTTGCAGCTGATAATTTCATTAAACAATGTGTTTGGAAGTTTCATTCCTTCCGGCGGATTCATAATATATGCCAGTTAAAAGCGTACGTCTGTGCTACCAGATTCTGTGCATGTCCTTGGTGTTCTGAACAAATTTTTGGACAAGACGCGTGAAAAAGGTAGTGAGGTTTTACATTCATTATTAAAGGTAGGAAAAGAAATACACTCTGTAGAGCAAGAGTAGGCCACTGAAAGAAGCTAAGGGGGGCCAGGGGATGAATGGGGGCGTCTCTTGTATCTCTCATTTTTCAGTCTGACATCAGACCTGGAGCATCCTATAAAAAAAAAAAAACAAACAAAAAAACCCGCTTAACTTCACACCAGAACTAAGATACGTCTTGACTGGTCCCAGGTGCGGGGCTTTGGGTGTCCTGGGGCTCCGTGGTTGACGTGTCACGTCCACTCATTCAGCCTGTTTGTCATGCTCCAGTCTCCTGCCTCGTCTTTGTAACAGTCCTCTTGAGAAATATCAAACCCCTTACATTATATAAAATACATTTTACATATTAAATTTTGTATATATGGGTAGGAATTTCACCGTAACTATAGAGAAAATAAATTTGTAACTGAACTATACAGTTTTAGGATAGATAGATTAATCGTATCCTATCAAGTTAAGACAAATATAGGGCTATTAAACACTGTCTTTGATAAAAGAATGCCTGGGATTCTTGCTCATCTACAAATTTATTAAATTTTTTTATCCTTATTCAAAAATCAGTTTTTAGAAAAAGTGTTGCTGCTGTCCCCAAGCTGCATCTGAGCAGGTCTCTGGGGCTGAAATAGGAGCCTAACCCATCCTGTGTCAAAAAGTTTCCACCCATCGTGGAAGAAGAATTTTCAGGAATGTCAGTCAGAGGTGTGGGAAGGGATTATTGGGCAGAGATTTTAGGACATGCTCAAGAGTGGTTTGTGGGTGCTCAGAGAAATGAGACAGGTTATTTCCTTGAACAGGGGACATTTCAGCAGGAGGAACACACCCCCCAAAAAGCTATTAGCCCGTTATTTAGGTATGAACCCTGTTATTGCTCTTTTTGTCATTTTGGGTAATTTAAACATTCTTTGGATTTTCTCAAACTGTTCCTTTATTTTAGATTCAAACTTTGGCTCTTTACTTTTCCAATTAAGTCAACTTATGACTTTCAGTGTTTCCAAGGAATTTTGGGTGTGATGGGGCAAATAGGAAAGGTACCTAAATTTAACCAAGGGACTGCTGACGTGGTAACCTCATCTGGGTCCTGGAAGCTACACTCTTCTTAAAAGTACAGTTTTTAAATTATGATTTCCTTGTCTACTTTCCAGCCACTTTTTATTTCTTCTGTCCTACATCATTATCATAAATATAAATCCTAGATCTTTCAAAAAGTAAATTTCTCCCAGTAAAGTGAAAATCTCCATAATTTTAGGAACTTCACCAAACTTGAAACTTTACCAAAATCGAAACTCTAGAAAGGAGGCTTTGCCTTCACTTTTTTGTTTCTGCAAGTCTTTTCCGTTACCTCAGTTGCTTCTAATATTCAGTGAGTATATCTCTGAACTGGCTAAGATTTTTTAACAGTGCCAGATCTATGGCAAATGACCATACATTTCACATAATATCCACATAAGCTAAAAGTAAAGTAATTTCTTTTTGCCCATAACAGGAGCCTCTGAAACGGCTTCCAGTGAGTTATGCTTCTGCTTGAGTCCCATAGCTGTGCGAACATGTCCCGAGCAGGTGACAGATTGCTTACCCACTGAATTAACATTTGTCACTTCAAATAATGCAAATGTTTTTTCAGCACCTCTATATCATTACATTTGTGCCATTTTGAATGTTCATTATATAAAAATGCCTTGCTGGCTTTACCTAGAAAACTGCATCAGCCAATCTTGAAACATGCGAGCTGCTAAAGCAACCCTGAAACATTTTTTTCCTTAAAGTCTGATTTCATTCCAGTAATATAAAACAGCGAAGTGTGTTGTCTAAATGTTTTGCTTAGCAGATTTGTATATTTAGAGGGTCATACTGTCCTTGATGTTCATTCTTTCTTGGGCTCTAGAAGTGTCGATGATAATGTTCTTTATTTCCCTTAGAGTATCACAATCACTCTCTGCCTTGTATCTGTTTTCCTTCATTTCCCTAACACAAATAAAGCTAGAGCTGTCTAAGTCTTAGAAAGGTGACATTTAAGGAAAAGTTTAGTGCACATTTCTAATACATCAAGTGTACATGGTTTAACATTGTACACAGCAGACCAGCCCAGCTTTTGTATTTTCAACTCACGCTAGAGGTATTGGTATTCCAACCTTGTCCTCTGCCAAGAGACATGAAATGACACTCTTGCCTGAACCAGGCTTCACTGTTCTCATACAGATTGGCAGCTGCTTACGTTCAGCTATGATGACTCCATAAATTTCACTAGTTGAGATACGCGAGGAGGTTGGAAGTGGTAGGAAGCAAGTCCTTCCAATCCCCCACCTGCCAGCTTGCCTTCCTCAAATATAATCTCCAACTATAGCACTGACGAGGCTTTGGGAAACAATCCACTCGAGTCTGAAGTGAGTTCTCCCAGCGCTCCACACATCCTCAAAGACAGGCTGGGGCCTCCTCTGCTGCGGGGGGACCTGCTCGCCAATGCACCTCGAACTGTCTTATCTTCCCTCCTGAAGTAGCCTTGCATCAGCTGATCATTACTGGGCCACTGACACAACTGCAGTTCGGACTTTTGTTGCAAGGTCTTCTGAAGATAGCCAAGATACTCTGCTGACTTTTTTCTTAGTTGTAAGGGAAATTCATTACTTCAATATGAAATAACTCATTTTGTGAATTCTTCATTAATCATGAAAGTAAATGAACAGAAAAATTTGCTTAGCATAAAACTTTAAATATACATACATACCCATTAATTGATTTCAAATCTTTTCATAATTTTAATAAGTTGTCATACCTGAAAAGTAACCTGATTTTTTAACAAAAAAAAAATACCTTTAGGGTTACCCTCAACTTATTCATTGTTATATTTCATATATTTTAATAAAACTAAATAAACTACTTGCATTTCTTTAGGAAATTGAATGTTGCAAATTGTTTAAACATTATGGTGAAAAACATCTTTTAGTAAAAGAATATTTTCTCAAATTTATAGAACATAGGGATTTTTTTCCTAAAAGCTCAATGAATCATATAAAAAGCAGAATTTTTAATATTGTTAATAAGCAGAATTTTAATATCGTAAAATAAGCAGAATTTTTAATATTGTTCACTAAAAAGAAAAAAATACATAATGTACAATCTGAAGTAAGAGAGGTATCTATCTGTAAATAGATTCATGAACAGAAAAGAGTAAAACAATGATTTTCAAATTAAGCACATCATTATTTTTAATTTAATGTTAGATAGATGTTACCTCTAGCAGTAGTAACCAAAATGAAATTATGAAAAAATGCAATTAATATAAGTATTAACTACACCTAGGCCCACAAATATGCCCAGAATGAACACAATTAGTTTAATGTAGATATTTGTCCTCTTTTTTGCTCAATATTAGCAGCTTTAATAATAAACATATTATTTTCCTATGTCTGATAGCTTTGAATATAATTCGGTGACTAAATTTTCTTTCAAATCCTGTAGGTTTCTGCTAATACATCTGGGAAATCATTTATGATAGTTTCTGAATCCTTACAGTGACTTTGGAGCAAAACCGTTTTAATTATCCACAGAATTTTTTATTATTTTCTCTAAAATAGAAACACATGAGAGGATGCAATCTTTTAGCTTTTTATAATGAACATATTTTGTAATAAGAAAAAGATGGTTTGTGTTTCATACGTCAGTGTTGGTTTACACATTTCAGCCTTAGTCAAAGTTCGGTGCCTATTTGAACAGATTTTAAACAAATTTGCATACTATTTTCTGATCCAGTCATATGAAAATATGATACTTTCCTGGCATGTATGTTTTTAACACAGTGTACTTCATTCAAACTATTTACCATTCTGCTACCCTTTGAAAACGAGAGCAATTTTACTGACAGTATCAGTGTACATGTCATACACTGGCATCTTACTTCGTCTCCTGTGACGTAAAGGCCTGTGTAATGTCACCTCTGTGATTCCTTCTCATTCTGTGGTTCTAAGGCCACATGCCCAGATGACAGAAGGCCTTCTTGGTCTGAACACTGCCGTCCACAATTGGGCCCTTCACCTGCAATTTTGACTCTTCTTTTCCTCCTTATCATTTAAAATAAGCGGACTCCTTCATGGATTGAGCATTCTCAATGTATAAGAAAAGACAAGAAGTTTGTATGTTTGTTTATGCAGATCTTATGTCTGTGTCTAAGTACAAACTCTGAGGAGTGGAAACTGTCTAATCCTCCCTTGGTATTATCCGTGGTTCAAAGGATTAGTATTCGCTATTGCGTTTAGCACAAAACTTTGCAGGTAATTAATATAAACAATGAATATGTATGCATTAAGTGACTTAATTGCTTGGTTGGTAATTATGTTACAGCTAATAAGTTGCTCCCTTTTAAATTCTTCAAAAACAATACAAATATATTTGCAGATTTAAAAGTTACATTTTAATGGTATTCCAAATAACTTGAAGTACATTCTTCTTTTTACTGAATGTGTCTAGAAAATAAAACTGGCATTAGGTCTAACACTTGTCTCCCACTTGGAAGAGGAAGAAAGAATGAAATCCAGGACCTGAAAACCAGTACTGGATTCGCCACAGTGAAACCCAGCGCCAAGCAGAGGCCCTGATTCCTAAGCCCAGGCTGGTACTGAGGGACTAAGCCACAAGGACTATGGTCAGCAGACAGAAAAGAAACTCCTCCTACCAGCCCTACCCAAAACCTGAGCAGCAGCAGGAGAAACAGCCCTAGCCACTGGACAGCAGAAGCTAGAGCAAGAGCTAGAACAGGAGTCTGTCTGACTCACTATGGTAAGATGCGGTACCAAGCAGAAAAGAAAAGCCTCTTTACACAGACCACATACTGTTCAGGGCCTGCTGACTGTGAGCCTCTGGTGTCAGCACTGATGGCTAAGGTACTGTCCGCCACCTGTACCCTGATATCAGGCAGCATACCCCTCTCTAGGCTGGTGCTCACAGGAAGAAGTGCTAGACCAGCTCCAGCGCTGGCAGAGACCTAGGCCAGGGAACTGCCTTCAAAGAGTACCCCAACCTGAGCTGAGTTAAGCAAGATTACATTCACTGAAGGTAAGAACCCAGTTCCAGGCTGGGAAAACATAATTCTGGGCACATCCTATCAAATCCAACTCCCAGCTACTCCTCACGTGTGGACTCTCAGACCCGGGCAGAGTCTTGCTGTATCCTATCACAGGCAGGGAATTTTGACCTACGTGAAGACTCAGCTCCAGGTAAGTTTGTGAGGATGGAATATCCATTTTAGGCTCTCCTCTATTCGTGCTGTACAACATGCCAACCAGATTTGGGACAACCCTGAGTTTGGATGGCTTCTGTTGCTCAAAGAGCGGCAACACACCAATAACGGAGTTGTGGCAAATCTGCATTTAGGACAGCATATAATGCTGAAGTAACAGAAGTGACTAGAGGTTTAGAGAAAATCAGCAGTGTGCTTAGAATTTCTGGAAGGACAGTCGTGAAATAAACAGGTCATGAGGACTGGAATACGTACTTAATCTTTCAATGCCTCGGTGATAGCACATCAAAAATCAAGAGCCTTCAGGAAACCGTAATCTCACAAAATGCTTAGAATGAGACGCAAGAAGCCATCCAGGTAGCAACCAGATGGAGAATTTAAAACAGCCATTTCAAAGGAGCTTCAAACAAGCACAGGGAAAAGACTCAATACCCTGAGAAATTCAACACAGAGATAGGATTAATTTTGTAAACTCAAATGGAAATCACTGAGCTTAAAAATGCGCTAAACAAAATTTAAAATGTGCTGCAAAGTATCAGGAGTAGAATAGATCAAACAGGAGAGAAAATTAGCTTGAAGACAGATTTGAATACACACATTTGGAAAAGAAAGGAAAAAAATACATGAAGGTAAATGTAGAAAGCCTATAGGAACTTTGGGCAGAAATAACATGAAACTACTCATGTAATTGGGGATAGAGAATGTTAAAAAGATAGAAAACTTATTCAAAGAGATCAAAACAGAAAACTTCCCAAACTTAGACATGGATACAAATATCCAGTTACAAGAATATCAAAGCTCAGTAGTCAGATTTAACCAATTCTATCCCAAGAAATCTGGTGGTCAAGCTATCCAGGTGAGAGATAAAGAAAATGTTCTCAAGGCAGTAACAGAAAAGAAAGAGTACATAAAGGTATCTCAGTTTAGCCAACAGCAGACTCTGGAGAAATCATACAGGCCATTCATAGTACTGAAGGAAGCCAACTGTTAACCAAGAATACCATATCCAATAAAGCTCTCCTCCAGAAACTAAGGAGCAGGTTAAGGATGTGATTCAATTCTAGAGCAATTGCATAGAATTTGTATTTGTCACCTTCCCATTGCTGGGACAAAATACCCAGCATCCAAAATGTAATGGAGAACAAAGATTTATTTTGGCTCAGTTCCAGTCCAGAGTCAGCTGCCTCCAAGGCAGAAATGGCGCGGTGGAAGGCCATGGCAGTAGAAAATTGTTCAACCCATGTCATCAGGAAGTCAAGTCAATGGAAGAGACAGAGATGAAAATACATCCTTCCGGTTCATGCCCCCAGTGACACACCTACAACCACAGCCCATCCCCTAAAACCACACCCAGCTATTGAACTCATTGACGAATGAATCCATTGATGAATACAGTGCCCTGTTGTATTAGTTACTTTTCTAGAGTCAATGGTTTGCAAGAGAACATATTTAATACAGGACAAGTCCAAGTTACAGCATTTACACACAAGTCAAATGCAGGAAGAGTGCAGAACATCCACCTGTGCACTGGAGACCCAAAAGATCCAGACACAGGCTGGGAGCCCACAGCAATATCCCATGTACGTCCCTGTCGGCACTAAAAGCCTGAAGAAATCTATGCTGGAACCAGGATATGATGCTCTCAGCAGAGATGAAGACCAGAGCTCTCCCAAAGCAACAACAGCTATCCTCAATGATAGCAAGGCCCCGAGCTCCTTCTTCAACAAGAACAGTTGAGTCCCCTTTGAGAGAACCAGCCACAACAGAGCTTCTCCTGGGACACAGCCGGCCGCCATCTTTTGCTCCCATTCTCCTTCATACTGTGTTGGCAGCAACCTTCAGATGGATCTTCTATGACCAGAACCACACCAACCCAGTCCAGCTGGGCATTCCTGCTCACGCTGACCACAATAATAGGTCCACCACACCCGCGAGCCAATCAAGCTCCAAGCACATGAGACTTTTACAGGACATTGCAGATCTAAACCTTAACAGTATGGGAAAGATTTTAGGTTTCATCTCCCCATCATAATACACACAAAAAAATGAAGCAATTTAAAGACACTGTAAGACAAAATAATGGTAAGTAATATGTATGTATCAGACTTTTCCTAGAAGAAATGCTAACAGAGTTCTTCAAACCAGAGGAAATACATTTTAATGAGGCAGAAGAAAATATGTAAATTACTGGTAAAAGTAACCATGTAGATGAATTCCGAGTGCACTCATACTGTAAACAGGGTGTATAAACCACTCATATCCTTAATATGAAGACTAAAATCTAAACAATAGTAACTATATTAATATGTTGCAAATTGGGTCTATAATGTTGGAAGTTGCCTCACATGATTTGAGTAGAATTTATACATAGATATGTGGCAGCATTAGTTTCCAGTACGTTCAAGAGCTCAAAAGGGAAAAAAAAAAAAGCTCTTGAATAATTGTTAAAATTTTGAATTGTTTGCAAAATCAATAGAAACAAAACAAGATGATACTTATAATAAGAAATAACTTTCATAAGGTTCGTGGATCTACAAGTACCAAATAAAAAAGGAGTAATAATTCTTACCTACATCCTACAGAAAAATCGTCTCTATTTGTAGCTTATAAATAATTTTGGGAGCGTATGCTTCAGTAATATTGTGGTAGAGCTACTTGCCTTGGATAAGTACGCTATTTAGAAAGCATTTATGTTTCTATCATTTTAACAAAATATTCAAGGTTTAGAAAGCAGATCAGGGGATCTTTATCTTCCAATATGCTGTATTTCAATTAAACATGAAATAACACGAAAAAGTAAAATTGTTTGTTTTCCAGTTGAGTAATTCTCAAATCTCAGTATAAATGAGAACCCTGTAAGGTACATGTTATGAATCCCTGGGAATTTATTCTCTGCCTATACGCTGGAAATCTCTATGTTGGGTTCCAGGAATGAATGTGCATTTTGAAAAAAAGTCCTGCAGATTCTGACCTAGTGAGCTCACAAACCAGCTTTGGAATTTGTTGTAGAAGCTCCTTCAGGACTGGCCAGTCTTGGTTCCAGGCACAGAACAGACTTGCAATAGATGCTTGATGGCCTGAAGTCCCAATATGACAAACCTGCAATCCACATTGCACAATTATAATGATGACTTCTTCTACATCAAATAAATATAGTCTCATTTTCTTTGACAATTAAAGGAAGTTAGAATACTTGTTCTTGCATAAAAACCATTTAATAAATTTAATTTAACAACATATGTGGTACATGCCTTGCTTTCTACTGAAAGTTGTTCTGTTGATTAAAAGTATGCTCTTTTCCCTTATTTCTTTTCATTTACTATCATTATCCACCACTCCCAATTCAGACTCAGAAATAATATGTAGGAAATTCAATGTTGCTATTCAGTTATGATCATTACTTCCTTAATTGAAATTTCTTCTTCTGTAATATAGGACCCAGCAAGTGTGAATCTTAGTGAGTAACATTTCATCAAGGTAAACTGATGTCCTTTTTCTGTTTTCTCTTGCTTTTCAACCCTGCCTAATCAATCTGAAATTCTGAAATGCTTCATTTGCCACAATGAGTCAAGAACTCCTGCCTTGTGGTGAGTTGAGGTCTCAGTCTCCTCTTTGGGGCACCACTTCAGGCCCCCTCTGATGACACGACTAGTGAGCTGAAGTACTTCCCACAGTGTAGCCATGGGTAAAACACAAGTCTGGCTCTTTTGCTGCCACAGTGATGCTCTTATTCATTCTGCACTATGTTCTGAATATGAATTAAAGAGGAATTAAGAAAGAAGGCTAGTAGTGCAGTGCAAGTTTCTATAGTATTTACTGGTATTTTTGCAAAAAATTTGAAGTAGCTGTAGAGGACATGAAAGAGACAAAATATGAGATGAAATTTGACAAATTAATGTGATTTGATAGATGAGCTGCTGTTGCATGTAAGTAACATAGTATGGGTCCACTATTCCTTGAGATTTGAGTGTAATTACTGAAAGAGTCATATATTCCTAAAAGTGACATTTATCAACTGAGGAGAAATGAACATTTGGAAAATGAATAGACCAGTTTTCTGAAATATTGGTTTATAAACACCTGTGGGTAACATACATAGAGCAAGTATTAAAAATACTAATTACCTAGACTTTCCAAAGTCTAATTCATTAGTACCTCTAGGAGTGAGTCCATGGAATCGTTATTTTAATAAGAACCATAGAGGATTTTAATGAAGGTAGTTTGAAAATTACATTGAGAAAAAATGACTTTGAGGAAATAATACTATATAGAAAAGGTGAGAGATGGCACGTGGATGTATTAGTCAGTTTTCCTATGACTGAGACACAATACATGATACAAACAGCTAGGAGAAAAGAGGTTGAATTTGGTAGTTTTTAGGAAATTCAGCCCATAGTCAACTGGCTCCAAGACACAAACATCACACAAACATGGTGGGAGAGTGTGGTAGAACAAAGTACTTAGTTCATGGTGACCAGGAAACAGCAGGGGAGCAATGTCAGAGAGAAGGGGACTAGACACCTTTCATAGTCTGCAAGGTCACACCTTCATTACCCACCCAGACATATCCAAAAGTGAGCTTTATAATCCCCTAAGTGCCTCTCAATCTAATCAAGTGACACAATACAGCTTAGCCACCACAAAAGATGATAGCTATAGATGAATGAAGGCGATGTTTTTGAACAAAGATTTTAGGAGATATGCATTCAAATGTTTTCACTGTAATGGAATTTATGAAGTAATGTGTTTTAAATGCTAATGAAAGATGATCATTCAGTCCTCTACATGATGCTAATAAGTACTAACTAAAGAAGACATAAGGCTTGTTCTTGCTTTTTCAGGACATGTGAAATTTATCATAACAGCTAACATTAAATTAGCCCATAACATGTGTCAGCCGCTGTGCAGAGCGCTCCATAGTAAATTATTTAAGATCACAGCAATCCAATGAGTTGTATCTCTTTACTATTTCATTTCTACAAAATAGTTAACCAAAAAAGAGGCTAGCTGACCTACCCCCAAAAGGATCAGAAATCGTTTGAGTTACATTCCGAGTTCAATCTGAATCAATATGATCTATTAATTTGGTGATTTCGAGGTGGTTTTATTACAAGGACTCAAGTAAATATACAGTGAATCGTTTCCATTAATTGGTTTATTTTAATTTGGCAAGTAATTTCCAAGTATTTTCAATATTTCCACTATATCCTTAGAAAAGTTTTGAGGTTTATTTTGGAGTATAAAATGTCACTATAGAAATCATTTCAGATCTATTTGACATATATCTTAGGCATTTACTTTACTTCCATCTATCCTTGTCTTAGATGTAGAAGTATGTCCACAAGATTTGGAAAAGTAAATGCAAATTCACATAAATGAGTGGAAAAACCCATAACCGATGTCAACTGTCAAGTGAATTAGAGGAACTGAATGAGTAATGACTGAGTATATATAATTCTGCTGATGGTGTGGATTTACAGGTACATACGTGACATTGTCCCACAAATACAGACAGAGACAAGTGAACTGTTTTAAACACATTAAGTGTATCTCTGGGGACTTTATGAGGAACTTTTCCTAAAATAGGTTACTTGGATTGTTATCTTTACACACTCGTAGAGCACCCATCCCACGCAGGCCAGTTCAGAATGGAAAGGCCAAGGCCTTAATGACTCTTAGTGAGGCTGCTTTTAAAAACATACAAGTTAAACATACTCCTGTCACAAATAAAAGTATAAGTAAAAGACAAGATAAATGATTTATTCAGAATAAATAAAAACTGAACAGAGAACGCACTTAATAACCAAGCGGAAAAACTTTGCATATTAATTGGAATATCTAAGGCCAATCATCAAATATTAAAGGTGTGCTTTGTTTTTACAAATTACGAGGAAAAAATGATAAGGAATAGTTATACACTGGAGAAATAATATAGTCCATAAAGTACAGAATGTCAATGAAACTGCTATTTGGAACGATCGCATCTTACCATTGTTAAAACTCTAAGTACAATTTCTGTCTCATTGTGTTTTTACATGCAAAAATGTCTCAGTAAACTTGATCTCTTTATTCTCACCACTAAACTTGACAGTGCAGGTAGGAGAGCTGAGTCATGGTAAGCTCTTTATGCCTTTTTAGCAATTTTGATTGTCATTTTCTCTGAAAAAATAATGAAACAAAAATGATTGCACTTTTAAAAATGATAAGCTCTTCACCGTCATCTTTATTTCTTTGTCCGATTTTTTTTTTCTGTACCTCCATCATGTCTTTTTTTTTTTTTTTTTTTTCTTGGTGGTGCATTTTAGATACACTTAATGGTAACATTCAGCATGGGGAACTTGTCCCTGTACATGATATATCTTGCTACTTCCTTTTTTTCCCAAACCCCTCCCCTTCCTTCCGCCTAATCTTTATAGTCTGAAAGAAGGAAACCACTTACATTGTAAGACTAGTTAACAAATATAAAACCCCACACTCCAAAACTTCTGGAAGTATAAAAGCTCTTTATCCCCTTGGGGTGGACAAAAGATTTATGTAGAAATGAAGAGAAAAGAAAATTGGAATACATTTAATATGAAATATATGAAATATAAAAGAAAGTTGGGATAAGTTGAAATTCACCAAATATAAATACTTTTGCTCTTTCAGGGGTCATCAGTAAGATAATGAAAAACTAAGACTGAGATTAAGACAAAATATTCACTGCACACACATCCGAAAAAAGACGTGTACTGAGAGCTCCTACAAGTCAATATTGAAAACACAACCAAAGCAATACGAAAATAGAAGCTTTCATAGGCAATTCACAAAGGAATGTGATGAATTTTCGATAATACTATCAAAAGATGCTTAACATCACTATCCATCAGGGAAATGCAAATCAAAACCATAAGAAAATAGCCCTAATAGCCCTACATGCCCATCAGACTGACTAAAATGAAAGAAACTAGACATGTCAAGTGTTACGGAAAATTACGTAGAAAGGAAGTGGGTTGTGACTTCATTAGAATGCTATTTCTTCTGGAGATTTGGGGGTGTGCCCAGCTTCTCCAAGCAATGTCACATCTCATTCGCAACATGAAGTTCTGGGAGGAAATCGAATGAGGGGAATGGCTCTTAAATAGATAGCTAATAAATAGTTTCAAAATAAGTTAAATGAGAAAATACTTAAAAGTGTGAAAAGGAATTTAGTTAAAAACATATGCTTAGATTTCCAAACGACTTCGTACACAGATGTGAGCTATAAGAATATTCATTTAACTCAAATCACGTTATACTTACTTTTCTCATTAACCCAACTTGAGAGAGCTTTACAAAATATTTGTGCTATGGCCTATAAGGAGTATTGCGTCTTTTTCTATGAAAGAGATGCATAATGTTGCAAACATCTATTTACTTACACACTTCACAAAATCAAAATTATGAGCCTCAGTGAATTTGGCATTTAGTTTCACATTGATTCAGTGTGATCCATACTAGAAACCCTCTATATTACTAAATACTGCTTTTTCTTTCCTGTGCTGATCAAGGAGAAGTATATCAGTGACAAGGGCTATGAAAAGTTTTCGATTCAGTATCAGCATAACAAATTTTTATAAGAATTTGAAGGAAAAAAATACATTTTATACACATTACTTCAAAAAAACAGTAAATTAAGTGCAATGTGTGTCAATTCTAAATATTAATTCACCAAAAAAATGAATTGAATTTTGATCATCTTTATTGAAATTTTTATTGGCAGTACCTTTCTTTTACTTTTGAGAAACTAGTATAGTATTTACATATATATATATATATATATATATATTTTGGTTGCTGGGATTTGAACTCAGGGCCTTGTGTTTGATAGACAAACCCTCTACCACTGAGATAAATTCCCAACCCCCCTTTACATATATCTTATAAAGGAAGTTTTAAGTACAATAGTACTCACACAGTTACAAATGACGAAATAATTTTCGATTATCCTTACCATAATGGGTTAAATGTAAGGAAAGCAAAAGGAAATGTTACAAGTGTAATTATTTAGTAAAATTTTTGGCAAATAGCAGGTGAAATAGGTCAAAGTCAATAAATATCTTCCATAATATTTTATTTGTTATTAATTTGCAATCACTTATTACTTATCTCTCGGTAAATCAGATAGTTTGGATCGCTTCAAATATCCCGTCAGCCTGGAATTCACCTCTCATCGTTCTTGGGGCAGGCAGACAAGAACTGACTTGTTAATCAAGCAGTAACAATCGTGATCTCATACATATTGCTATTCTGCATGCTTGCTCCTTTTACACACAGCATCATCTATTGTAACGTGGAAATACATTTATCCTTTTCTTGTTGAGAATTTTGAAACACCTTATAAATTGAAAGATGCAGACCTTCTTATGATTTATCATGAAAAGCAGATTAAAGGACATATTAAGCTAACTCTACTGTATTCTCTTCCCATATATTTATAATGTAAAGAGTCAGTTTTATGTAATTATAATAGTCTCAGCTTTGCTGGGAGTCAGAGGAGCAGTTTCCTAGTAACAATTTACAAAGCTCGTTTTTGTTCATAGAGAATGATTCCTATCACGTGGGAAATGACTAAAAACCCCTCTGGTTTTTCAAAGCAGGAATATTAAGGTGCTTCTAGTAAAAGACTTGAGAGATATTAGAATAAAGCACAGACAGTATTTGCTTTTGAGGTAACTATGTTTAGTGAAGTCATGATTTCATAATAACCAAAATTATAATAAAGGTAAAAATTTGAGGTAGTCATAATATAAAGACACCAATATTATGATGATACAATATTTAGAATCCAGGTATCATTTCTTAATGATGAAATTATGCACAGATTCTGATCAAAAACTAGAAAAGCACTGAAAGGAAAGTCAGTGGAAGCTATATTAGGTTCTGGGAAAGTTTGAAAATCTTGCTTACTTTTAGGCACGAGGGACATAAATTTAAGAATTTAAGGACAGACAACATAAGGTGGTCACAATGGCCACTTCTATAATGGAGATTGCTGAATATTTCCTGGCACTCTAAGAGACAATGTACTTTAATGTAGATTACATTGATTTACGCTAACATAACTGTTTCCTCTTACCTTGCAATAACTGGGAGCAAATCAATGCAATCTGCATTTCAATACTTTGTTTTCTGACTTCTTAATAGAGATGGCTTGAAAAATTTGATTAGAGGACAATATGCCCACACCTACTAATAACTGAACTGAATACAGGTAGGAAACTGCATGGCAAAATAAATCACTTTATTTTTAAATCAGCCAGAGCAATTATGGCTTCTATATTTTACAGACTTTACCCACGATGATATGACCTTGCTAACTTTGTTACAACGTCTGAGACACCTGCTTAAAAGCATTCCTATCACAGTATTAAGGGTGTATATTATATCGTTACCTTAAAATATAAGCTGTAAAAGCACTGCCAATACGTGTCCAGCAAAATTACAATCTTTCTCATTCTTTTCTCTTCTTAAATTTATTTTCCTGTGATTACAACCTTTTCTTAACTACATTTTATTACTTAAAAGTGTGAGATAGAAGTGTTTCTTAAACTGAGTTTTCATGAAAATTTTGGCCCACTCCTATTATCTTACAGTCTTATAATTAGAGATACACAGTTGGAAGGCAAAGGCAGCCAGGTGGGTATTTCTTCTGTCGTTGTCTTACTGGTCAAGGCTTACCACATTATAAGTCTGACAAATACAACATAGTCAGGGGGAAAACTCTCTGTTATAACCAATGTAAAGGGCTTATACTGATATAGGTCAATTTGAGGGGGGTTGCTAATAGCATGACTTTTGTGATGATCTTAGTATATTTGAATAATTTTTAAAAATGTAAGGAAGAATATGAAATCAAGAGTATAAAATATTTGATAGAATTAATTTAAGAATTATACAAATAGATGATTATATGTGTTTGTGACAGAAAAAGAGAGGTTATTTGCATCTTTCAGTATTAGCAACAATTACAATACATTGTAACTAAAATAAGAACGGGTAAATAAGAACTTAATAAACCTGTAAATTATTCTTGGATTAATGCAGTTTGGACCCATAAAAATCAGTAGTACTTACTCCATCCTTTCATTTACTTTACTTGTTTTTTACATCCTTGAATATTCGGCTGACCTTTACATCTTTTTTGTCAAGTTCATGTATATATTCCATTTCTCTAAAATTAGCTTACATTTAAAGCACGTTATCATATTTCTTTGAATTTTGTTTATTACGTTATGTTCTAAGGAGAGTCTAAATACATCACATACACATATGTAAAATTCTCTGTATCATAAATCACTGGGCTTCTTTCAAAGTCTGACTTACAAGTATTTAATTTGATAAAATCTTATGAAGTGTAATTATTAAAATATTTCTATTCTCTTGATCACTAAGTACCAGTCATAGGGATATTTGCAAGAACATTTCAAAATCTATTTTTATGAACATGAGAAATAGACATTTACAAGAACATTTGCAGTTGACATTCATAAAATAGGCCAGTTAGGACATTTAAAAGTACACTCATATGAACATTTATAGTTAAAAATAAATTTTAAGCCTAAGACATTTCTTTATTGAATAATTGAGTTAAATTTTTGTATATGCAACTTAGTCACAGTTAAGGGCGCAATTACGAGGGCCAGCAAATAATCAAAAAGTTTTTTTTCTATACGTTCAAGTTTGACTTTCATTTTCCATAAGGAGCACAATATTATCTTTACTTTTTGAATAATTTCTTATGAAATCAGCTAAAATTAAATGTGCAACTGTATATCTTCAGGCAGTTTGGATTCATCTGTTGTATTTACAGTAGTTCAAAATACACCAGCTGATTTTCACACTGAACTTGCTGTGCTGTTTGTCTCTTTATTTGCTATTATTAAAGGTATTCTTTAAACTTTGATATTTTGAAACTGGATCTGTGAGTCATGGAATTTTAGGGATATGATGCCCAAGAACATACCCCATATGAGGGAACATTATGTTTAAAATGTTAAGGCATTAATTTATAAAAGAACTTTATAATGTTCAACATCTTTGAGATAAAGAAAAGGCTTAGAAAATTTCAGAGAAAGGGTTGCACGTAATTGAAGGATGGTCAAATGCCAAAATCACTCAGCAAACATCATACTTAATAGAAGCATAAAATTTGTTGTCCGAATACCTATTGCAATTGCAGAAACAGTTGCAATTTTGTCCACCAACAAGAAAATAACACGACACAGATTAAATTCCATACACTGTGGAATAATATTTAGATACAAACTCTAAAGATAAAATGACTTATCTTGTATGAGGGCAACTCCCGAGCTAGTCCAAAAATTGGCTTTAAAGACCAGGGAAAGAAGACTGGCTCAGAGTCTTGTGGTGGCTCAAAGATGGACTGAGTGCTGGCAGGAAGGGTGTGAGCTTTGGTATGAGTGTGGAGCTTCCATGGCTCAGACTTCCCATCAGCACCAAAGCAGCCAGCACGTGCTATTTATTATCAGTTTGCTCAGCTGTGCACAGAAGAAAAAGGGGAAAATTGAAGCTTGTAATCTGTTTCTAAACATCAAAAATATAGTCAGTGTGTTTAGTACAATATGTATAGCAGAATACCATTTATATTATCTGTGAACACTGCATACATACCTGAGTCAAACACACACACACTAACATGCATGTTATAAAACAAGAGTACACATATTCAACACGTTCAAGTGAATGACAGTTAAAGTCTGTGCAGGGAAGGACATGAGAACAGAGAAAACAGGAAGTTAGATTTTTTTTCTGACATAAGAGAAACTTAATTATGAACTATGAGAATAGTGTTTCATGAGTGGGAGAGTATGTGTAACTCAACTCTCTTTATATAGAAATTCTTAGTCTTTTTATGAGAAAGTTGTTAAGTTTCACCTTTTAAGGATATGTATGTCCATTACAGTGACACTTTTCCAAGTATCACAGTAGATAGGGGAAAAGTAGAAATTAAAAAAACAAAACAAAACAAAATGAAACAAAAAAAAACATGTTCAGTGTGAAAGCAGAATAATAGAAAACACAAATATAATGGCAACCATTGTCTGAGAGCATACTATATTTTGAAAGCTTCATAGACATTTTCTTATTGAACTGATCCTATGAATAATTCAAAGAAAATAGAGGCATGAGGAAATATACCAAAGATATTTCACTACAACTTGGATAATTACCTCTGCCCGTTGTAGGATCTGTGTCTAGTGACTCAGTTATGACAGACAGACTATGCCTTTTCCTTAAAGAATATTTTATGACTCCTGACACATTTCCTGCATATCTTTGTATTTGAATGTTCGCAAACTGTCAGTGAAAAATGGTTTGTAGCAAATCAGTAAAATGTGCCTAAGAAGAGTTGTTGGTGATGATCACAATACACGAAGAACGTCTGTTTAATAAAAATTTGTGTCCACGTGTATCTATTATTTTTTCCTTACTACAAGATCCTTGGGGAAATAGGGTAGGAATGTAGCTGAATGTTTCAATAAGCAGTAAAAATTTTATGTGTTATTTCATGCTTCTGCAACTAGATCTTGAGTATTAAAAATTTAAGAAAAGGTAAGAACAACGATTGCCAAGTGAACACTTCTACCATTGGACATTTTCTCTTCTTAAAATCTTATCTATAAAATGTTACCTAAATTTTCTTTTATGGTTTTGGTTTTTTGCATTTCTTTCTGAATTGTGTATTACCTTGATACCTCTGCCAGGTCTTTGGTCAACCATCATCAGCTATGCAGTCATCATACAAAAAACAACAATATCTGCCCTAATCTAGCACACTCTCAGCCTTTCTTCTTGGCATCCAGTTTCCTCACTTCCATACCATCATTCAGTTTATAATATACGTACTTCAGTGTTTATTTACTGTCTGCCTTTGCTTCTATGTATGAGCTCCAAGGATGGTATCTTATTTGCCTTCAAATATATTTTCAGTGGCAAAAGAAGAGGATTAACTTGATTGAATGATCTCTCTTATTACCAGGGACCACATATTTATATTCACGATGTTAGTGCTCCACTTGTCTTACCATATTGAAATAAATATTTTTTAGTTGCAGACTTGTGCAGAAGAAATATTTTAAGTTCTGTTCATATTTTGAAGCTCTAATATTAATATGTGTGAGTTTATATATTTTCATAAAATATGTTGGTAATCATATGGATTTGCTTTTTAAAGCCACTCTTTATAAATTTATTAGTTGGGAAATTATATGGATTGCACCTTGATGTGTGCTCAGAACTCTTTATATACTCATTAAAATAATTTTTTCTATTTGAATACTTATTACTCTTCATTTGAATATCCTTGAAGTGGTCAATAAATTTCCTTTTTTTCTTGCAAAAACATAGCAGAAACTGCTGTTCGTCTAGGTAGTATTTATCACGGAGCCCTGTAATGATTATTACATAACAGTTTTTTCTAAGTCCACATTACAGTCTCTTCCTCCAGGTGGCGTACTGACTGAAAGATCAACCGTTCCCCTCCCCAAAGGAGCAGGTGTCTTTTAAGTAAAAACCAAACTTGTAACTTTACCATATAAACTAATACCTCGCCAGTGATAGGTTTAATAATTAAACTATTTGCCGTTGATTTTTGGAGGACCTGGTTAGTGGGGAGGGATTTCTGGAAATTTTCTTCTTTTTTACTTTTAACAAGTTTATGAGAGAGAAATGCCGGTTTTATGCCTCTGGACAGTGTTGCATCTGGATATGAGAATAGATATTGCTACCGTCAAAAAAATAAAGTCTCACCAGAGATAAAATGAACACGAGGAGCAGAACTGCACAGAGGGAGACGTGGAGAAGTGCAGCTGGAGACGATCAAACTAGAAGCCGCCGTGTTAGTGAATCTCATCTGTAGTACAAACCAGCAGCTGAACTGCAGAGAGCTAATACTCACTGTTCACAAGTAAGAGGTATTTAACTGACATAAGACAAAAAATACATCGGCAAGATAGCATGTTCATTCAACGGATTCTTTATTACACACTGCTGATGTTCTGTGTTGGTGAAGGAGGATCCTCTCCTACTTTACTTATCGGACTATAGATTATATCATCAATTTTGGGCAGTATTTTGTCTACAGTTATAAAAATGAAAAATGTGCCTCAGGCTTTAAAAGGTGCTTCAGGCTTCTACCATTCATTATCTACCCTAAAGAGATGATCGTATGTGTACAGAAGGATTATATTAAGCTATTCATCCCAAAGTTGCTCTAATAAATGAAACATGGAAATACTTATGATTTCACTATTAACAGAATGGCTTGGTAAAAATGAATACCATCTTGAAAAGTTGTGTTTTTTTCTCTTTGTCCTCGCTGTAATATCATTCATTACCCAAAGTTTCTCTTTCAAAAGAAGTAGAAAGTAATACAAGTTACAAACATGCAAGTAATAATAACTTGTAAGATGGAAAAATAAGATTACCTACCAGAAATAGCTTATTGAGGAAAAAAAATTTCTTCTCTGCCTTTACTGAATTAAGAGTTTTGAGACACTGCTCAGATTTTTTCTATAGCTGAAGAATAAACTCGTTCTACACTTGACACCCAGGCCTCTCTAAGCTGCTATCAGTGCTGGCAAAGGAACAGCTTCTCCTTTAGTAAACAACAACAACCTGGAAAAGAGACAAAATGAGAGAGGCAGGACCTGAGTCGGTGAAAGGTATTAACAGAACTTTTAAGTCAGGGCTTCGGCCTAAAGAGGAAGAAAAGATTAGGTAAAAGAGCCATGAGGGATGGGAGTGGGGATTTAGCTGAAGTGGTAGAGTGCTTGCCTTGCAAAATCAAGGCCCTGAGTTCGATCCTTGGTACCCCCCCAAGAAAAGATAGATGAGGATTTGAGGAGAACCCCCCCCAGTATGCTCTCCACACATCTATCTTGCGTTATGCTGTTTGAGTCCTGTACCTAATTGATTATGGTCATCTATATGCCGTGACGTAAACAGTCCATCAATGAGAGGGTCTTGGGTAACTCCTTGTTTTCTTTTCTTTTTTTTTTTTTAATTTATTTTTACCAAGAACATGTATTGGTACATTGTATACATAATGATCATAATCAACATGATTATTTTGTACCTGTACATGATGTATCTTGGTTTCTTTACAGAATCTTCAGTGTATTCATAGTACATCCATGGATTTGAAGCTAACTGGACTTACGGCAGCGCCTGCTCCAGCTGGAAGAGGGGAGCCTACAGAAGAAAGACACAGTGCATGTCCGGACTGATGGGTGGGAAAGATGAAGGGTCAGAGACTCAAGTTGCATTGAGGAGACACAAAAGGCAGCATGTTAATAGGCTTTGAGCACAATGAGAGAAGCATATGGAAAGTTATTTTTGTCTTATTTTTGTCTATTTTTGTCAAGATTTCTTCTTGAGTGTGTCCAAGGCTAATGATGCATGAAAAAAACATACCACATTGCTCCACAGACTAGAGGAACAAAGAAAGTGATACACAGAAGGCCTAACTTGCCCATCATTTTCCAATTGTTTAAAATGTGGATTGATGCATGTTGCAGTACACAATGATTATAAGTCAGCCTCTCCATCCACTTCCCTTGCCCTATCACAATTTATCAAGAGACCCTCCATGAGTGGGTAGACTATCAGAGAAAGTGCTTTTGCACACCCAAAATAAACACTATTTAAATGACATTTAAAACTTTTGGTCTATGACTAACTTTTAAAACTGGATCGAGCAATTTAGGAATCAGGAAGCCAACTGGAGGTTGACACCAATACCCCAGCACTCTGGGAGGCTGAGGCAGGATGATCTCAAATTCAAAGCAACCTGGGCTACATAATGAGTCCGAAGCCATCCGGCACCACAGTGAGACCGTGTCTCAACGGTGCAAACAAACAAAAAAGGAAAAGAAAAAGGAAAAGGAAAGAATCATCACATCAAGTACACATATCAACATTATATGGGGAGCTAATTTTGGAGAAATTTAAAAGATGTAGATCTCTGTGTTCAAATAAAGAAATACTTCTTAAACAAGATAGTAAGCAAAAAAAAAGCAGAATAGTTTAAGCAATATGTGACTTTTTCTGTAGACAAACATATCTATAATGTTAAAAATGTAAATACCAGCAAAAATACCAGAAGGATGCAGGCTCTTGTTGACAGTAGTGTCTAAGAGAAAGAGAAAGGAACAAAGCCCAAGGACACTTAGCCTCAGTGATATTCTTAGCATATGAGTAAAAGATATAATGAACTGCACAGTAATTTAGATTTTTAAAAGTAAATAAGATCCCAAAATAATAAAAATCACAATATAAAAATTTAAAAGTCAACCAATTTATTTGTATGTATATGTTAACTGTACAGCCCTAATTACATAACTAGCTATTACTTCCAAATTGTGTTACAATAAAAGAAATCAAATATTTGCAGTCATGTACATTTATTATAGGCAAATAAACCCACATGGCTTCTGTTTTTTCTTAAACTTGGTCATTTAGTAGCAGACAAAGATTTAGGGAGCTTTATCTATACCATACTTAGTGTATCACTGCATTTATAGATATCCCACTTTAGCCTGATAATGATCATATTGGTTGTTATTCACTGTAATAAGCAGTATTTTAAGCACTTAATATGTATTGAATCACTTATTCTTCACATACATCAAAAACACATTCCACAAATATAAATTATCCTCATTTAACATACGGGGAAACCAAGGCGCAGGAGACTTGAAATAGGTCAAAGAGGACAGTACAACTAGACAGAAAAGAAGTGCAGATTAAATTCAGTTATTCTATTTTATAGTCTATGTTTTTTTGTTTTTATTTCTAGGAAAAGGAACTACTTGAGGTCCAAGAAGTAGATTCTGGAAAGTCTATTTCGTTTAGTTGTGCTTCTTTTCATCTTTATCCTTTTATTACATCACAAGATTTCAGGAAGAAGGTCTTCCTAATGGCCCACCGTCTCTATGTGTGTCAGGGCCTACTTTCTTCCTTGTGTCTGTCTAGTTGTAGGGGATTTTGGACAATCCCTGAAATTTCAGTGTTCTAGATATAAAATTGTGTTTCCAGTACAATCTGCTAGCTTATATATATGACCTAAAACACCAGAGCCTGTTTCTTTCACTAATTGTAAAAATAAAACAGACCCTATAAAATTCTTCTTATCCACTAGTGTACACAATGTGTCGACTTTTCCCTTCTTCCTCATTACCATCTGTTTGTAATTTCTGCAGTTTTTTCTATTGCAAATTAATCCCCTTTCCAAAGAACTCTGTAACCTAATCTGTATATATCATTGAAACACAAGTTTTGCAGAATATAATTTCTCTTTCATGTGTATGGCACCCTCTTCACTGATGGGCAAACTTTATTTTTAAACAATATAAACTTCACAAATACAATGCATTTGATAAATGGAAAGGCTTGAAAATCAAGCAAAAAAATTGAGAAAGCATTAACATATAGATTAACCCCATCAAAGGGTGTTAGTTGAGGGGATATCCAACGTGATTCATACATGATCAACACAAGAGCAGAAGCTTTTGAAAAGCCTCACACTCAGCAGTCAGCCTCGCTTCCTGACATAAAAAGTGTAATGTGAATGCTATATGTGTGGATACCAATTACTAGGATTAAAGAGAAGCTCACAGTGATTAAGAGATTACAGGCCTCTGAAAGATGTAATTAAATGGCAGAAAGATTCATTTCAGTAATTCCTAAACCCAAACATATGGATTCATTGCTATTTTGATTCTTTCTTAATACACACTTTATCTTTTTTTTTTTTTGCTTTTCATTAAGGATGAAATTTTATTTTTATTATTCCTATTGGAATAATAATATTTACAAGTTTAGGATAATGAACACAGTAAATTTCATAGCTCAATAATTGCACTGAGTAAAAAGTTTATATCTTATTTTATATATTCTATTAATGTAACTGCTTATTCTTAGAGATTGCTGCTCCAAAATAAGGGCTTTTTGTATCACAAATAAATTGAGCTTCTTTAGATGGCAAATTATATGAAAGTTAGGATAAAATTGATGAATGATATAACTTAAAACATGAAGAATTTTCACTTTCTTTATACTATATTAAATTATATGTAAATGTAGGGCTTTGCGTAACTTTTCTATGGCATGACTCTATTAGTTTATCTTTGAAATTGAAATTTCTTTCTGGTTTAAAGGAAAGTTTTAAATCCCAACAAACTTTGGTGTATCATGCCCTACTGTGCCGTGAGTGTTGCATTGGATCATGGTGGTTATAAAATGTGTTGATGTTCAGCATTGAATGTTCACTGGAGATTGCTAGCTGGAACCACCAGTCTTGTGGTTCTATGTTTAATTTACTAGATAATCTGGAACAACACCTCATGTCCAAGAACTATACACTTTGAATATGTTTTGGCCAAAGTGCTTGGTACTATTCATTGCGCACATTTCTCACTGGCATGCAAGAAGAACTCTGAAAAATTTCTGTGGAATTCACACGTTTTTTAAGTAGTCCTATGTCCATGCTATTTTAAAATTTTCTTTCATCGAATTCAAGGATTTTGAAAATGCCTGTATGAACTACCCACATTTTATAAAAATTCAAATTGAAAAAAAATTTTGAAAAAATTAAATGCTTATAGTTTAGATTTGGGTTTACTTTGTGTGGCAGTCTGAAAACTTATTTCTTCAGGTCGATAAATTAAAATATACTTATTGGTAATACTAATTTGTTTGGTCTCAGCTTGATATTACTTTATTTGTTCATTGTTTCTATTTTTCTTTTGATACATGGGTATTTTTTATGTCCCCTTCCATTTTTAGTATTATATTTCTTATTCAGAGTATATTTCTTATTTAGGGTAATTTCTGCTCTAAATGTATTTTTACACCTTTTACAACTTTTAGAGTTTTCTAAGACTACACTTCTTCTGCTGAGGCTGCTCCTATTTGGGGTGGCAACTTCAAATCTCGTTATTTTCACTTACAGGACATAATGAGATCATTTTTACTTCCAATGTTCCCCCATTGCCTCCTTACACTTTTTCATCTGTATATGTTTTTAAGAACAAATAACCTTTCACAGATCACTTTTGTTGGATATCTCCTTACTTTTTAGTGTTACATCCACACTTAAATATTTTTGCTGTTTTCCCACAGAACTTTTGCTCTATTTTCCTGGTTATTCTTACATTGTCAAAAGTTATCTTTTTCTAAATACATTCCAAAAACTTGATGAGTACAGAACTCCCTGAACTCTTTCATTTTAAGGTTTTCCTACTGCTGCAATAGGTGGCACATTTTGTTTGGATAGTAAATATCTGACTTGCACTTACCTTCGGTTTCTTGAAATTGTGGCTCAATCTGTATTTCCCTCTACGTAGCCATTAAAGACTCTCATGACAACCAAGTTCTCTTTCATACACATGATTTCTACAAAAGGCTAAGAGGATATTTTTCCTTTAACATTAAGCACACCTACCTTATCTCAGGCCTGTCCCAGTATAGGCTGAGACACTCACATCCGGAAGGTGATTTTATCTATCTATATTTTAACATGCTTATGTTCTGTTTAAATGTTTCCTTTCCTGTGCAGAGCTCACCTAGCTTTTCAGGGGCTCCAAGGATAGATCTGATGGCATAGAATTTTTTTCCCCTACCTAAATGGAAACGAGTTTTACAGCATTCTATCTGTGTTTTGCAGTAAAACTTCATTGCTTTGGGGTTTTCAATTATCTTCTTGATGAACTGGTATTTAGACTGACATTTAGGAAGCAACCATTATCCTGGAAAATCTCCCAAATTTGTGTTTAATCTTCATAAGAGTCATCATGTACATAGAAATAGAATTTATTTCTTTTTTTTTTTTACTAGAAAATACGTGACACTTAACATATAACTCTACATCTCCATAATTGGCTAAATCTAGAGACAGTGAAATTGCAGAGTAAGTGCAACACTGCAGACAATTGTAGTTCTGGACGTGGGTAGTGGGAAGGCCCACCTTGGGTGCGGGTGGCACTGTCCAGTAGGTTTGTAGCCTGAATGGGACAAAGGGAAAAGGAGGCTCACTGGTGTGGCTTCCTGCATACCACACCACGAACTGTTTCTCCTCTGCTCTGCCTCTCTGCCAAGCTGCCGTGCCTTGGAACCAGACAAATATGGATGGAAACCTCTACAAACTGTGAGCCAAAATAAACTTCTTCTGCTTTAATATGTGGGTGTCAGGTATTCTGTCCCAGGGAAGAGAAAAGTAGCTAAGACAGTCATAAATGCAAATTTCCTTAAAAGAGTTTAGAAAATCACATTACCAGGGGAAAATCCCATTATCTTCTTCACATTTTAAGTAAATCTGTATATCTACATGGGGGACTAGTTTACTACTTTCACATTTCTCCTTCCAAGTACCACCCTGGAATTTAGAGCCATCTTGACAAATAATTAGTTATTGTGTTTCTATTTTACTTCTCTTTTTGTACTCTCAAATCATCCTTTAAATTTCTCTCATTCTATATTAGAGGAAGATGATAAGGACAGCAGCTAGCAAGGATAAAGACAACTTAATACCAGATATTTCACAAGTGAGAACACTGCATAAGCAAATATAATATCCACTGACAATAAAATATTCAGAAATCACCAGGCATGTGAAGAGTAAAAATGAATAACAGATAAAAATGTTCAAGGGCAGTCCAACAATGATTCAACAATAAAGTTCTGCACTAAATCAATAAATTTGTTTTGTTCAAAGTCTTCCTGGAACATTCAGCTAACCTCAGAAAGACTCAAAGCTAATAGGCTATATCTCACTTTAATGCCAAATGCATGACCCACTTGGCATCTCTGAAGACAATATAGCCAAAGGCTGATGCTGAAGTGGTTAGTAAGGCTAATGTGTGATTTCTAACAATAGAAGAATATCAGCAGGAAGAACATCAATTGGGCATTCACACTAAAAACCTAGAGCTATCTACAATTAGGCATATCAGCATGGGACAAGCAAACAGAAAATGCTAGTGATGCAAGCTCCAACAAAAGTAAAACCAAAAGCCACCTCAAATTACAACCTATAGTTACTGCTATGCAAAGGAGCAAATACTGCTGTTTTGCAAATACTGATATTATGTAAAATGTCAGAATAACATCCTGCTCCCCACATCTGTATAGTTAAAGTTGACAGGAGAAATACACATGTTCAGCTTTTTTGTAGTGAGGGACCAAGACACTTTCTACATTCTAAAACTGTATCATTATTCAAGATATTTAATGCCTGCTATGCAATAATTGATATTCAAAATAAGAAATACTTCACATTATGTTTTCTGTTTTAGAAAAGCAAATTCAACCCCAGGAAAAAATAAAAAAGGAATGGGAAGATGTGGTTCTAGAGAAGTAAAAAACATATAAACAAATACACAATGATTAATTCCTAGGGAAATTTCAGTTGTCAGGAACTAGTTCATGTATGTTTTGAGGTAGATGTGGGTCACGGTTGTGGAAAACCGTATTGAGGAAGGGATTTTACCTGTCTATCTTATCTTTCCATTGGTCTGGAGGGTCACTGTCTGTTCTCTTGGTCACAATGGGATGCAGACCCTGAAAGACCCAACGAATGACATCCGGGTAGTTTTAAATCCTCAAGGTAATGAAAGGAGACCCAGGTTGGCCAGCTGTCCGTGGCACTGTTTTCTCCAAACACTCACCTGAACCCTCAGGACTGGGGAAATCAGCACATAGAAACATAAATTAAAGAATTATGTTCAAAATAAAGTTAAAATATTTGATCTGTAAATTATTCTTTTCTTCCATGTTACTCCTTTCAAATTTTCAAAAAATCAACTTTTTTTGTCTTATCTTGTTATGAAATTTTGTTTTATTTTCGCATAAAAATTAACTTTGAAGAGCGGAGTTGCTGGTGGAGTGACAGCACATTGGGATCTGCCTGTGTTCCTCTGTGCCAGGGCTCAGGCTTTCCATCTCTGTCTCATAAACAGGGCCACAGACCGCATCTGGACTTTGATCCTCATCTATGTACATGTTTCCAGATACAGCAACTCCTAACGTGAGGGAAATATGAACTCAGAGTCAATTACTGGTCAGGAGAGGAATAACCACTAATTGTTAGGCAATATGTAGCCAACATAAACAGATAAAGCAGGATGATAGGAAAAGATGAATTGAGAATGTAACACATGTATTTTAAGGCTGTTATGAGTCAGGCCTTAATGAGCTCCAAAGGTTCCCGTGCTGAAGGCCTGAGGCAGCCTGTCTGCTGTCAGGTGTTAGCCGACTCTGCAGGGTTTAGGGCTTAGTGAATGGTAGTTTCTTCAGGATACTCCCTTAATGAGGATATTGGGAATTTTTTCTCTCTTGTGCTTCCTGATCACCATGAAGCAAGCAGCTCTGTTCCGCCCTCCCCGGCACCCTCCCCGGCACCTTATATTGTGTTGCTGCAAGTCTGAAAACATACAGCCCACTGACCATAGACTTACACCTCTTGAAATAGGAGCCAAAGTAAATCTTCCCTCCTTTTAATTTATTTACCTCAGGTATTTCATCACAACAACAGAAGACTCACTAACACAAAGATATTCAATAGATTTTGTAATTTTCTTCATGTAAAAGCTATTCCTTTGTAAAAGTTTATTTGTATGTAACACACAATTTTAGTCTCTATTTTGAGTGTAATCCTCATTTATATTTCTATATGCTGATTTGTTAGAATGAAGGATACATATTGACCTATACACTTACAGATAATTTTATTTTTAATTATACTATTTTTAAAAGTAATATTTGGGCTTTAAAAGCATAAAATTATATCTCCAGCAGACAGGGGTAGTTTTAGCTACTCTTTTCTAACTTCAGCTCATCATTTATTTCTTTCCTTTATTTATTGTAACCCTCAATAATGCTAATAGCAGTGATGGGAAAGAACTTTATTATTTTAGCTTAATTATTTCAGTCCCTCTATTTAAAATGATATTTGCTATTTAATTTTGTTAAATGACCTTTATTACATTTAAATAACATAACATTTGTTCTGACTTTATTTAGGACTTTTATTAGAAATGACATTTGAGTTTTATTAAATGTCTTTTTCTCAACTGATATAATCGTATGTTACACTGGCTTCACGAAACGAACTAGGAAAATTTCCATCATTTTATATATCTTCATTTATTTTCAGTATGGTAATATAAATGTTTTAGAAGAGGCTGATCAAATTCAACTATGAATACGATTTTTATAAACTTTGATCACCTTATCCATTTTTCTGACAATTGAAATATCATGCTATTTTATATTTTCTGAAAACATTTTGGCAATTCATAATTGCATTAAAATTGTTCACATGTTTAGTTTTTCAATTTTTTACTTAAGGCTGAATGTAACTTTTCCTAAATTTTTGGATTTTTAAAAATTTGAGCTTACCTCCATTTTCTATTGCTTAGTTTTTTTTTTTTTTTTTTTCTATAACAAGGCTCATGAAGAGTTTATCTATTTTAGGTATTATTCAAAGAGCATGGTTTTGAATTTTTTGTCCTGTTTTTTTATTTCAAGCCATCGGAAGTGTCACAAAAGTTTCAGTGGGTGACCTTCTTTCTTGTAATACTTAAATGGAAAAAATAACATTGTAACAAGTGACAAAACCAGAAATTATTTCCTGTATTAAAGATGTAAAATAGGAACTCAATATTAGGTTTATACCTTTCTGATTATTTTCAGAAATACAGAAGAGATAATAACATTTTGCAAATGAATCATGTTGCAAAAGTATCTTTGTGCATAAACTGAGAAAGAAGAATAGATAGATTCACAAATTATATAGACAACATGATGAAAATGCTTTCCCCAGTTTCTCCACTGTCACTGGCCAACACTCTTGCTTTGTTATTGAAGCTCTGAAATCGATCGCAGTATCTTACTTCTTTTAAATATTTCACCTAATTATAAGCCTCGTTTCATCACTTTTTGTTTTTTTAACCACTCCTTCATTACTGCCTTCTGTATTTGCATAATGTGAAATTTTATGTTGTTTATGGATTTCCAATCATATGGTTATTAATATTACATATTTTTTGTTCTGCTTTGTTTTTTTTGAGACAGAGTTTCACTGTGTAGTCCAGGCTGGCCTAGAACTCACAGTGATTCCCTGATCCTCCTGCCTCAGCCTCCTGCGTGCTGGGATTACAGGCATGCACCACCACCCCCAGCAGACACTATATAAATTTTGTACACATTCATTGTAATCTTTACCTACAATCACCGAGCACATCTATAGCACTTCCTAGGTACAATTATTATAAATAGACACAATGCTAGGTGTGAATCCTCACTATCTTTTCTAAAGAAACTTTTGTTCTGCCTTATACTGTTGTAAGACGTTTAACTGTTAGCTCTTTTATAACTGAGAGGTGTACATTTATAGTCATTCATATATTTCACAGGAAAAAGGCACCATATACTTTTTTACCCTCTCAAAGATCTTTTATCCTTTTCATTTCTTTATGTAGATCTAAGTCTAACCCTCATCACCTTCCCTCACAGAAGCACTTTTAACATTTCTCAAGAAGAGAGCTGGTAGCAGGGAATTTCTTCAGTCTTTGTTTGAGAAAGTCTTAACTCTATTTTGAAGGGTAATTTCACTGGATATAGAATTCTATGTAGGTGATTTTTTTTAATACTTAAAATATAATTTCCTTAGACTTGCGTGACATCCCCTGTAACATTTATCTTTGTTCCTTAACAAGGAAAGTCCTCCCATTCTGCCCCCACCTTCTTTCAGAAGTTTCTTTGTTTCTGCCAGGCCTCACTCTAATGCTTTTGCTATTGTCCAGCTAAGTATCTTTTGCATTTCCTGTATTCTTAGAATTATGTCTATTGCTACATTTGCAAACTTCTCAGCCATCATTACAGCCACATTTCTAATGTTCCTCTCTCTTTTATTTTTACTAAAGTCTTTTAATTACAAACATTATGTCTTGTCAAATTTGTCCTACATTTCCTGTATCTTTGGTCCTGTTTTTCCTTTCATTTTTTGTTTTATTTGTGTTTTTAGTTTGGGAAGCATCTATTTACCTACTCTTAAGCTCACAGTTTTGTCTTTGTCTAGTCTACAACTGATAAGCCCATCAATGGTATCTTTCATTTCTATTAAAGTGATTATTTCTAGTATTTACTTTTAATTCTTTCTTGAATAGTCTATCTCTCTGTTTACATTACTCATATGTCCTTGTATATTGTTTACTTTTTCCATTGGAGCCATTAATACAATTATAGCTATTTTAATATCTATCAGATAACTCCAAAATTATGTCATACCTAAATCAGATTTGATACATAGTTTCCTATCCGTCTGTGTTTGTGTTGCCTTTTAGCATGGCTTGTGATATTTTTGTAGTAAGATAGGAATACAGAACAAAGAAATAAGAAACTTAGTATAGAGTAGGGTCTCAATTAATCTGACAAATACTGATAATGTGTTTTACGTTGTTGTAGCTATAGTCATCTGAGGCTTCCAATTCTATTGACTTCATTTTTCTCCCCTCTGGTTCTTGTAGTTTAAGCATAGATATTTAAAAAGAGTCTATTGTCTATAATAAAACTTGTATCTAATTTATTAAATGAAAGGACTATGGTTGTGGTGGTAAGACTTGGAAGAGCAGAAGTATTCTATGATCATATGAATAAATCTCAGTCTTTTGATTTTGAATGGGTTTCTTTACTATGATCTCACAAGCATTTCCTAGCTTCCCTTCTCCCACACTTTGGGTCAAGAAGATAGTGGGTGTTGAAGAGGAACAAATAGTCTTTTTTATGACATATGCACTGAACATGTTTCACAGTGATTACTCTTCTCTCTCTTCTAGACCCAGGAGGCTATTGCTCTTTACTATTCCTATAAAAGCCGGCTATTTGTGGTAAAACTCATAAAACTGTGAGTTTCCAATAGTTTTCCACTCTCATATTAAGCCACATTCAGTCTCCAGCAATTCTTCAAAATTACCTTTTGAGTTGTCCTACCGTTTAATGGCTTCCGTGACCTCTTCTTCAGGTAAGCAGATCTCAATTTTGGTTCTCTGGATTCTGTCTTTCTAGATTTCAGAGTGGCAGTTTGCTCTGTGCCTTCTGTTGTTTAATGGGTCCACGGCAAGTTGCTGAATGTCAGTTTTTCAGGTTAGTTCTTGTTGTAAGAGTCAGAGTGTTGAGTTCTAAGCTTGTCTGTGGCAGAGTTGAACCTGAGAGTCTCCTGTACACTTCTGAAACCAAGAGTGCTCATCAAATGTATGATTTGAAATGTAGTACATTTATACATGTCTAACTTTCGTTTCTTATATAAAGAATACTAATACTAAAAGTCACTTAGAATAAATGTACCATTATCTTATTCTCCCTCCGATTCTTTTCAGATTACGACTTTTGGCATTGAAATAGTCTGTCCATATACCTGAAAAAGTTACGTCTTTTACATCGTGCTTACAACCTATGGGTATAGACAATTTTGAAACTGTCACTTATCAATACTTGCTTATTCACTTAATACGTGGTAGTACAGGATATCCCTTTCCCCTCTAGCGCATCCCTGCTGTACTTCTGTATGCATAGTATATGTTCCTCAACATCCACCTGTGTGTGTGTGTGTGTGTGTGTGTGTGTGTGTGTGTGTGTATGTGTCTGGGTGTGTGTGTGTGTGCCCATGTGCACTTAAAATGTGATACCATATTTAGGCTGTGTGTGGTGATCTATATTAGCATTAGCATTAGCATGAATGTTTTATATTTAAGAGGATGCAGAAGAGGCTTCTTTATCTTTAAGAGGATGTGGTATAAAGAAAGAAATTTCCCCTGATTTACATGAATGTAGCTCGGAACAAATTTGGACCTGAATAAATAAGCTATTTGGTCTCTTTGACATAAGCTGGAAGACCAGTTAGGAACCAGCATCTACAAAGCCAGTAGCAAGGAAGAAGTGAGCCAAAATAAGAAAGAAAGGATTTATCAGCATCTAAACAAGGTAAATAAACAATGGAAGTAGTACATATTCTACCCAGAATCTGATGCTTAAGTGTATCGATAATTAGGCAAAAATAATCATGGGACTTTAAAAAAATTGCTGGAATATCCTGTCTGACTTTATCAAGGGTTTAACTTGTTTCAGAATCTATGAATGTAGGTATTGACTTAGATGGCTTTAAAGAGCGCCTCAATTTAACTAACTTTTGTCAGGTGCCTTCCGGAACACAGTCCCCTGAAGTCCCTGTTCTTAAGCATTTACTGTAGATAGCTTACAATTTCATATTCTTCCTATCCCTCAGGATGTAAGTCTTCCAGCCTCTGGACAGTTTTACAACCCAGAAATAGGTTTCTCAAGTGCTTGGTAGCCATTCCTATGAAACGGAATCATCAAGGAATATGAGTTCCTAGCTCCCAGTCTCCGTGGGGAGGTAAGAGCTTTGCATCTGTAACCACTGACACTAATGAACACATGCCTGACAACCAGCCTCTCCCTGACACCCCTTAGAGTTTTTCATGAGCTCCTCCCAACAGAATTTGCTTACAAAATCTCCGAATTACACTGGAACAAAACTTGGTTCAAAAAATCTTGTATTAGTCTTGAGTTAATGTCTTCCTTGCCTGCTTAACTCTGGGACATTTTTTCTTGAAATTTAGAACACATTATGTATTGTCTCTGAAAGAGAAAATAGTAATAGGAGATCTGATGAAAAACTTGTCATGGCAAATAGTGGAATAAACAAGTGATTGCAATGACATACAGACAGAACAATGGGAACACAAAGGAGGGTCATTAGCAACTAGTAGTTACAAAAAAAAAAAAGTATAAAGGCATTCTAGAGATGAAACGCAAGCAAAAATTTTAAAGAGTACCCACTATGGCAGAGGACAAAGCATAGTCAAGATCTAGAAGCGCTGTATGTGGCCAGAAAATTAGAAGTCAGACTTTCTTGAGATTAATATGCAGGGCTAAAACTGAGGTTAAAAGGTTCACAGGGATATATCATGCAGGTGATGTGAAGACTATTAGGAGGAAACATAAGAGATAGTGGGACTAGTCAAAAGTTCCTGTGAAATAAAATAAGTCTGATTAGAGAAACCTCAGTTCGGAAAGAAATTTATAGATAGATTCAGATAATGTATGAATGACAGAATCAGTGTGCTGCATTAATTTGGTCAATGGAAGGAGCAAGAAGGTAGAGGAAGGAGAAAAGTATGTCTCTCTCCTTCAGGATCTTGTTTTGCACGACTGGCAACTGTTCATGTTATAAAGAGTTCAGTTAGGGCCCTCTTTGTTTTCCACATGCTCTGCCACTATGATCTAAAACATCTAGAAAGCACACGGATTAAATAGATGTAGGGATATAATGGAGTCATTAAGAGCAAGTTTTAGGTTAGTGCATCTCCCAAGGAATGCTAAACAAGAGTTACGACAGTGCAGACGGGGTTAAATAAACACATGAGTTTATGAATGGCTGTAAGACTAGAAATTGGCAGCATTTGGAGTCAGATGACAGATTAAAAATAAATCTCATTTACTAAATAATACAATTTACCACCTGAAAACATTAGAACCAATGTTGTAATAGTTACAGTTCTAACCTTACACTATTACAAGCAATATTCAATGTAACTATTAGTATGATGATATTAAACACTTGGAAATTGAGGGAAAATGTGTCCCATACTTGAATTTGAATCCCTGGTATTCTGCATACTAGTGGTGAATCTTGGGCAAGCTACTTAATCTCTTTCGTGCCAAAGGCTTTTCCTCCACTCTATATTATATCATTTCCTTTTTTCTGTATCTCTAGAGTTTCCTTTCTGTTAATATGAGCTCTGGGCATTAAAAAAAAAAAAAAGATGTGCACTTAGAAAATTTGACCTGGCAGCTTAAGTAATTTGCCCAAGGTTATTCAGTGAATCAGTGGTAGATATAAGGGTAAGAAGCTATAATTCCTACTCTAATTTCCTGCCTGAACCATTAGATAGCTCCATCTGTTTTGATTCCGTCATTAATATGAAGTCATATTTCTGTCTCTTAATAGAAATGAACTGATCTACTGGCTAAAAGTGTAAGATGAAAAAGAATTTCCATAGCTTTAAACCTAGTGTCATGCACAAATGCACCTCTTAAGGTGGTCCTGTTACACATCCATCTAAAAATTTGGATTCATTAATATTGACCTTACATCTATAAAAAGAAAAACCAAATTTTTCATTAACATGAATATTAAATGAACCATTTTATGCTAAACATTAAGTTACACTTCTGATATTTTGATGTCATAGCAACATTTTGATATAATGAAGCATTCATTAATGCCTGCTTAGGTTAAAAGTAGCACTACATTGATTTGATCTGATTAGTGTTCACACAATGCACAATAATACATTGATACTGACTGGCCACTTTCCTTAAGTGTTAACCAGCCTTTTATTATAGAGTAAATGAATTGGATAGCCTTGTAATGTCATCGTTCATTATTAATTTGGTTAATTAAATGTGTACTATACAAGCCATTAATAACATGACAATTCACTTGTCTTGGATGTTATCAAATCCTTTCAATACAATACAAGATAAATTAAATTTACAAATTCAAATGTCTTATGTTAGCAACACCTATTTTCCATGATTAGGCAGAGAGGTTTTCCTTATTTTACTTAGGGTATTAGATGATGATGTCCGCTAGACATTTACAAACTTAAAAATACAGCATCACAGTTTGTATAAGTAATAATAATTTATTATTTCAATTCTATGAATGCATGTTTAGTGTCAAACTTTTTAAATAATTTTGTCCAAATATTTCAATTTTGTGTAATATATTTGGGTCATCAAAACAATTTGAGCTTTATTTCTCCAAGTTCTTGTTGTCCATATAACATATTCCACACAAACTTTCCATAATTTTATCCTCTAAATGCCCTTAAATGCTATTTAAATACCAGACATAGATGAATATATACATTTAAGAAATAAGATATAAAAATTTTATTGTTCAAGAGAGTCTGTAAAATTGGACAATTAAATATTCCATTTGGACATAAGAATGTAATAGAAAGCAATATGAGACCTGAGCTGGAGATTTGAGTGTTGCTGGAGAAGAGCTCATATCAAAAAGCCTAGTGTGTAGAAAGGCTGCTGCTGGGTTTATTGAGATGATGACAGACAGCAGACCATTTATATACCATGTGTTTCTGTAGACACATTTATATTATAATTACATCCTTCTCGTGTTCTTGGAAAATAAATATTTGTTGGATTAGGTTCAAGAAGGCTCGTGTAAGACATGCAGTAGCTGGAGTTCAGAGCTCGTTGCTATACGTCCTCCTGAGAACAGATGGCGAACCCCAGGCCTTGTTATTGCTCTCACATATTTTTCCCATCCCTTGACATAAGGACAACAATAATGGTATAGCAAATTTTCCATGAATCCAAGGTAAGTGTTTCATAGGCAAGAAAATAATTTTCATTTTTCTTGTATTTTCTTTGCAATCATTATATCAGAGTTAATATTAAAAAATCCACTAAAAAGTTTATTCCCATTACAAAGGTATCAAGTGTTCAAATTGCTGCAATGCCAAGTCTTTTAGATATAAAATCAACATCACTGATGCTTAGATTTTTTTTTATTCTACCAAGTAGATTTCAAATGTGGGCTAATCATTTTTAACAGAGGATATCCCCATGAGGATGACTTTTTCTTATAAATATATGATCTTCAATAAAATGTGATTCCAGCTTGGGTTCAAATATACCTCTGGATCATTATACCCAGTATTCACACGCACAGATGACATGCCATGCCAAACTGGATCATGCCACATTTTTTCTTAGAATGACACTATATTCCACATTTTTTCAATAAAGTGTGAAATATTTTAGAGATAAATAATTAATAAAACACAATACTTAATAGTGGGAAGAAAATGCTAGCAGGTATATAAAATTTGCTTTAAGTCTTTCAAGAGGGAAATCAGAAATAAATCTTTAAAGTAAAACTTCAGTTAAAAATATATTGTCATCAAATAAGAGAAAAGATGCAATATTTGAGCTTGTGTGCCTGACTAATTTCACTTAATATTATGTTCTGAAGTTATATACATTTGCCTATGAATGCCTCAGGTTTACTTTTATATTGCACCACATTTTCCTTATCCATTCATCTGCTGATATACATATATATCCTTTCCAAAACCCAGCTAGTATAAATAACGCTGCTATAAACATTGCTATGCATGTATCCTGGTAATATGGTGATTTTAACTCTTTTAGGAAGATATCTAGAAGGGGAATGTCTGGGTCAAATGGAATTTCTAGGGTTTTTTTTTAGATTTTTGAGGAATCTCCACACTGGTTTCCATAGAGGATGTACTAGATTTCATCCCCACCACAAAATGTATTATATACAAATAAAAAGTGAAATAGAATAGAAATAAATAAGAAGTAGAGAGAAGTTCAAACACTTCCCCTAATTATACATTCTGTTGTTTCAAAAATAATTCAGAATATAAGCTAATTTGTTTCATTTATATTATTAGTCCATTTTAGTTCACTGAAAAGAAAGTTTGTGTTATTGTCTGTTTCTTTTTTGTAAGAATCTTTTGGGTTATGTCTTGTATTCTGAGTAACTACTTTTTACAATAACTTATTTTTTGGTGCCAGGGATTGAACTCAGGGCCTTGTGCTTGGTAGCCAAGCACTCTAACCACTGAGCTAAATTCTCAGCTCCTATACTCTTAATATTTTGTTATGAAATTTTGTTTTATTTTTTCATTAAAAAAGAAATACAAAAATATACTATCGCCAAAGTTCAGTTAAGAGATATTAACATTACTGCCTCAATCATTTTGATTGACAAAATAGTTCTTTAATTTCTCGTGTTACCTACCACAAGAGAGAAATAGTTTAGATTGGAGTTTGAAGCCAGAACACAGAAGTGAAGTCTGGGTGTTAGCTCTGTATCCTGAATTGAAATAGCAGCTGGACCATGCTATTCAGAGTACTTATTAAATACCGATTAAGCAAGGTGGAAGATGTTTTCCAGAGCCACAGAAGCAGAACTGTCAGTGATGGGATCTGAGTATCTGCATTTTCAACAAATTCAGCAAACTATCTTTACCTGTGATAGGATTTGAGGATGACCCTTCTCCAGATGTCTATTATAGAGTGTTTCACATGCAGTATAATTAACTTAATGGCACTCAATAAAATGAATCTTGAAATTCAACAGTCAATTTTCTATTCATTCTAGTGTCATATTTGATGAGGCTCACTGTCTCTTCATTAATGAATACTTGAAACAAATACTTACTTCATGTATAATAAATGCATGGCAAAGTTTTTGCCATAATGTAATAGAAATGAACAAAAGAAATTTCCTATTTTCATGGAGCTTACATTTTAATGGTGAAAAGGAATGCGGAAAAAATATATACAATAGCGGCTAGTTTTTGACAGAGATTGTTAAGAGTTGGGAAGAAACATCAAAAGCAGAAACTAGGACCCTTTATTACACATCTCTAACATCCAAGAAAAATAATTACTCAAAATATGCATTAGTCCGATCGCAACAGTTCAGTACCCTTCACTCATCTCTGAACTTTACTTCAATACGAAGGCAAAAGAGTTACATTTATGGGAGTACAGTTTAAGGGATAGCTCTACGTTAACAAAAAGAAGGAGAAGAAACTTAAAAATAACTTCTTCACAAGTAACAGTAAGTGATAAGAGTTCTCATCATAGCATCATCTGCTCTGATATTTTGGCTGGTCAGTATAAGTCTTTGAGCTTAAATTTCTTTATCTAAAAAATAGAAGCAGTGCTTCCTGATTGCCTATCTTATGGGCATAGTTTGTACAGTTTATTTTCACTCCAAAAATACAGTTTAAAAAGATAGTTTTTTTTTTTTCTCTAACAAATTCTGCTCTGGCAATATAAAACTATTGGCTCAAAACTTAACATCAGACAATAGTTTTTTTAATCTTAGTATCATCTTTTTTCTTTCTTGGCTTCTGTATCCATTTCCTATTTTCCCTAGTCGCCTCTAGGTTATAGGAATCTTTAAACATGCATAGTCATTATCTCAATAATTGAGATAGTTGCTAACACCGGTGGGGCTATGAGGCAAATTAAAAGCACCAGGAGACAGAGGCCAAGGAATCAGGCTAATGTTCAATGGCTCTCTGGTCAGCAGGCACATTAGAAGTTAGGACAGAGAAAAATCCTGTCATCAACCTAGCGATCAGTCAGACTGCAGAAGACAGAACAGTGCCATGCCTCACTTTGGGACAAGGTAACTCCCCACTCCCGCGGTGAGGGGCAAACTCACTAAAATAACTTACAGCTGTCTTGGCTTCATTATCATAGTTAAGAGTACACCCCTAGGTGGAGATTTAAGATGATGGTGACATGTGCACCCCGTATGAAGAGGCATGATGAGAAAGAGCAGCGCTCCTGGGTCTGCACTGCATGCGGAACACCTAGAGATCGGCTTCCTGTCCACCCCGGAATACTATAAAAACGCCCTTCCCTGTGTTTTTGTTTGAGGCAGCCTGGGATGCCTGCCCCCCAAAAGCTTTCTCCCTATTTCCTTTGCATGAAAATAAAAAGAGCCTGGACCCTGTATCATTGGGCCTCAGCCTGCCCCTTCTGCTGGAGAGTATACGCGGTGCAGAGAGGGTGACCCGAGAGTATTCCGTGCTGAAGGTAACTATGTTCCCTCCATGAACGGTCAGTGCTGTTATTTACTCCATCCGACATCTACTGAGCTACCCACAGTCCAGGCCTCACATCCAGTCTTTATTTTAAGTGCTCTGTGGTTTCATATTGAGTCCTCTGGCCCTCTCTCCCTAGTCGCCCTGCGCTGCTGATTGGTGCCCACTGAGTATCTTGTAATGTACCCTTTCACTCTCAACGTTGGATGTTAAATGTCTACCTCCTCACTTGAATATCCTTCTTAGGTTCTTCTGAATCAGGTAAATGGGGAGTTTGGGGGCCCTCTCTGTGTGTGGGGGGCATTATATTACCCCCCCCACTCAGTGCTTATGAGATTTTTCTACAAGACTCATACTTTTTCAGCTAATCAATGCCGAGAGAGATGCTGTGCTCTCAACTCATTCAAGCAAATTCTAAGGCTGTACCGTTTCTTAGGACTTCAGGAAAGAACTAACAGATTTGACCAATTTTCTGAAACTCATATCAGCAAGTCATTTCAGCGAAACCTCGTATCAGCAAATTAATTATTTCCCCTACCTTGTCTATAATTTTTTCTAGTTCTACTTGATAAAGACAGTGGGAGACTGGCCCTTCCAAAAATTGACAATAACAATTAAATGGTAAAGGCTTTAAGCCTTGATTTCTTTCTGATTTTGCTTTTGATATGCAAACAGACTTTCTGAATTCTAAAACTGTTTCTCTGTCAAAAAGATGTGTCCTTGCAAATCAAAACCCACTCTTCACCAGTATTTAAATGCCTGACAGTGTAGTATTTGACTTTTATTTTATGTATCTAAAGAAAATATTTCCCCTTTAAGGAAATAATTCCATAACAGTTTAGCTGAATGTACACCTTTATAGAGTGCAGAGGCAACGGTCAAAAAGAAACATATTCTGTTTGTGCATTTTTTTTTCTGTTTTCTTTTTCTTCTTCTTCTTCTTTTTTTTTTTTTTGTGGGGCTGGGGATGGAACTCAGGCCCTTGTGCTTGCAAGGCAAGCACTCTAATCACTGAGCTAAATCCCCAGCCCCCTGTTTTCTTTTTCTAATACATCAGATGAAGATTAAGTGAAAGGATGGGTATGGAAAGGTAGCTTCCATAAAAATGATCAGGAAGTAATTATGTAAAAGGACTCACAGCTATCACTATTGATGAAGGGCTATTTATTACACAGGATGCTGTGGAGCTAGGTAAGAAGGAGGTTATTATTTTTAGCTGTAAACTAAATAAAAATCTGCTTCCAGCCAAAAGGATTAAAAATATTGCTCTCACTTCCGTGAAAAGCAAAAGGCAAGTTTTGCAAGTAAGAATGCAGTGAGCAGATAGAATTCTGTCAATCACAGTGATTCAGAATGTTCAGAATAGAGACAGAGGCTAAGAGATGTAGGCTCGCCATTAAATAGTAAAACAGGAAGCTAGAATTTCGCAGAATGTATCCAAGAGAAGCAAAGCTATCTTCAGAAGACAATTGATTAAGATGTGGTATTTTAAAGGCTGTGCTTTGACCCGGTACATAAGCAAAGTCGAAGACCTCTGAGGCAGGCATCCATCTTCAACAGCAGGGCAAAAGAAGTTTACTTTAATCTTTATAAAGGCACCCAACACCTGGCAAAAGTGGCATCAAGAACGAAGCAGAAAATAAATTATTTGGATAGTTATTCCGGAACAGTCGTGAGGAAAATTGGAACATGTAGTACCTACTACATGTCTGTTTCATTTTTAGAAAATATGTCTAGAAATATGTGTCCTTCTCATTTCAAATAGTGAATTCAGTTTTTTAAATTATTTTGCAGTTTCCATCAAAATTTTATACTTCCAGCTAATATCATGCACAGATATTTGGGTGAAGCAATTCTGTCTCACTCTAATTAAAATTTTTCTCACTTAACATAGGGTAAATCAGTTAATTAGCAATTGCTATCTAAAGCAAATTTTAGACTCTGTGCTATACTCCAGAAAATGTACATTGCTGAATAAATTAATGAAATAATATAATATGCATAACTAATAACCACATAAACCAATTTAACATGATGCATTAAATGAAGAGTTATGAATTTTAATTCAAAACCCTACTCAACAGAGTCCTGTCTAGAACTGCAATAGATCCCAAACCTGTCAGAGTAAAATTCTTGGAAAGGAGGGCAGCAGGGTGACGTTCTGTCTGTCCAGAGTTCCTGCATCTTCAGTATCCTCCTGTGATGAGGCTTTGAATGGACTATGCTGTTTCTTGAACCCTTGACCTCATATACTGTAAGTAGATAAAATATTAGTACATCAATATTTTATTGAAATTCTATAATAAGCAACATACTCATTGCATTACTTGAATAAGAAAGAGATCATTTGAGTACCAGGAATTAGCACTCTATCAAGTGTGAGATGATATTTGGTTCCATGGGTCATTCCTTATATATCAGAATTTATTTTTAATAGTGAAGTAGAAGGATGTGCATGAGAGATCAATAAATAATGTACTCTGTTCTGGCTACAGGAGGCACAAATAGGAGACAATCAATGGAAATGAAATTTATTTTTCTAATATATTCTAATTCGTTTTTTAAAAAGCAATACCTGAAATGTTAATGTAAAACTGGTTGGTGGAGGAACTTGAATAGATGAAGTAATTTCCTTGAGAACAGCTTTGCCTACCTATGACTGCCAGTGGCAAAGATGATTTTTCTTAGGGTTAGGGTATGGACCCTAAGGTCTGTATAAGTATGAGGAAGCAAGGAAAATCCTTATATTTGCACAGCAAGAACAAAGGGGTTAAGAGAATACTGCTGCCTTAAAAGAATTTATAAAATGATAATCCAGCTTATGCAGATCATGACAGGGTACTGTAGTAGGATACTGGATAATCCATTGCTAAATATGACAAGCACAGGATCATATTGCTTCCCCCAAAATCTTTGTTGAGAAGGGCTTTGCCCACAGAAAGATCTGCCAGGTCCTTCAGCCCCATGAGGTGACACAACTGCTCCCAGAATGTAGTACATCCTTAGAGAAACAACAAGGAGAAAGAAAATCCTGAGTGCACAAAAGGGATATTTGAAAAAGTAACCAGCTGATAGTGAAGCATGAAATATAAAAAGTATAATCTGTGCAGCCCTTTTCCTGCATAGGCTCACTTGCCAGCTGCTGGGCGCTTGCGAAGCTGGTTGGGTCCTAAGCTCAGTCACCTCGCCTGTGGATTAGCCTGCTGACGCGTTCCTAGCTTCAAGTGTTGTTAGGATTTAGGCCCTTGCTGGAGGAAGCAGATCACTGGACTGTAACCCGGAAGGACATCCTGTGGCCGCCCCAGTCCCCTCCTCTCCTGCTTTCTGGCTACCCTGAGGTGAACAGCTTTTCTCCACCATGTCCTGCGCCAAGCCCCACTGTCACGATGTTTCTGCCTCAGAGCTTGCCAACCGTGGACTGAAACTTCTGGAAACATGAGAGAAAATAAATGTCTTCCTTTTTAAGTTGTTCATGTTAGATATTGCATCACAGGAAGAGAAAACTGATTGATACAGTAATATAAAATTGTCATTTAATAAGTAACATGAATAATATGAAATACTGTGACTATAATATGAATGGCAACCGAGTGGGTTTATTTTAATATCTAATTATTTACAACGGGATACATATAAGAGGATCCTGAGGGATAGATTAGTACCCTGAGGTTTAGCTGCAGCTGATCAGTTAAAAGCCAAGCCAAAAAAAAAAAAAAAAAAAAAAAAAAAAAAAAAAAAAAAAAAAAAAGCCAAGCCAAAAGCACCAAGAAACTTTAGATCCTAAAAATAGGAAGAGAAATGCAGAGAGTTTGTGGTTTTGAGAGAAGCAGTGACGTTGGTCATAGGCCCTCTTGCGGAGACGGTTGAGGAAAAAGTATTTTGAACTCACTTTTCCCTCTTCTTTTTTCTCACTGCCTTTCTGCTGTTGCGGAAAGTGGAAAGCAACAAGATTGGGGAACAATTAATGTGGTACATAGAAAACATCCTTCTGGTATTAGCAGGGTGATTGGAGGGGGAGATGATCTACATGGGCAAAAAAAAAAAAAAGAAGAAAATTAGTATATCCTGCCCTGACTGTCTTCTGAGGAGGAAGCAAGAGAGTTGGTGTACACTGCCCTCAGAGGTGGGTTATACACCAAAAATCTAAACTTGCACACTTCTAAGTAGGATCTCTTGAAGCTCTGTACAGAAACAATAACATGAATGATACCAAAGTGATATTTGTGACATAAACAATAAATTTGAGGAAAATGCTTGACAAATGGTATAATACTCACATTCTAGACTTGATAAAGCTTCCTGTGCTAGGGACAATAAAAGGATATATTTTGTCCCACTATGACAAGTCCTGTACCTTCCACAATGCAACCATCAATTTGAAGGACAGTTAGAGCACCTTTTTAAGGTTGGGGTCCGTGAACAAACACTACAAACACCCCACTTTGGAACTGGACTCAGGAGGGTAACTGTTACCATAGATTATCTGGTTGTTCTAACTGGGTGAGGCAGGCAAGTGGAGAAGGCTATATCTGAAATCAGGCCCAATTTTGACAATGTGAGCTACCCGGGACCTGTAGAAGATTTGAAGGAATAGAAACATCTCATACCCTGAGAAGGATAAGCAAGATAACTGGAGGACAAAACTGGCAGCACAACGGGGCTCAGGATTTCAATAAGGTGGTTGTAATCTCAGATATTAAACCATATAAGTGAGAGAGCAGATGTAATGATTTCAATGGCACAGCTCACTCCCAGCATCTCCACAATGGGTGACTGTCTACAGCTAAGAACAAGGTATGAAGAAAGTCATGGCGGGTGACTGTAGCTCGTAGGAGACAATTGTGCAGGAAAATTCCAGAACCAGCCAAGGTTCGTACTGAACTGACAAGATAGAATCCATTTATCATATGAAATGGAGGGAAAAAGGAAATTTAGAAATTTGACCATTTGCAACATGTAATGAACAAGAAATAAAAAATATGACTGACTTTTAACATGACTAGGTTTTCTGGACATGTATGCTTTCTGTTTTGGCATTTTATTTGAGCCCAACCCAAACACACTAGGAATAAAAGGTATGATCAAAATATGTTAGAAATTTAATATATAAATTAAAAGTACTATTACAGTAAAAGGTACATTGCCACTAATCTCCCTCAAAGAACTCTTCTGCACTTTTAACACACTTATCCCATTGTTCCTGTCACTTGTGAAGCAGTTCTAAAAGTCTTCTGTTGTCAGTGTCTTTACAAGTTGGTAAAGCATTCACCCCAAAATGGAGTGAATGCTGCGGCAGAGGACCATCCGACAGAAATGCAGGGTCCTAAAAACTTTACAGCGTGTCCTTATCCACCTTCTTCACTGGAGCTGGCACAATGGGAATTGTGGCTCTTCCAGAAACTCAAAATGGCCACGACAGGTAAACATTTGGAATCAATTTAGTATATTGAAGCAGCAACAACAGTGCGACTAAAAACATTTAAGAAAGATTTCCGGAACTGCTTCAAAAAGTGGCAAGAATGATGGAGTCAGTGTGTTTGAAACAAGAGGGAGTATTTCGAGGGTGATTAATGGCAGTGTGTCTTTTTACTGTGAGAATTTTAAAAGACGTAAGCAGTAACCATGTTTTGGATCACAATTTGTGTTTAAATGGAAATGCCATGTTTTGCACATGGTAGTGTATGGTGAAAAGCTATTTATATTGGAGTTTGGACTTTAACGCATCTGTGTGTGGGAGACGGGTTTTGCGGCAGGTTGCTGGTTGGGTTCCCTGTAAATCAGCCTCTGAGGCAGTGATGTGTGCAGGATTTTTATTAGACATTTCTCTTGGCGTGAAGACTTGGGAAGAGAAAGCAAAGCAAGTACAATTCAAAAGAGGAAAACGTAACGATGTTTCATTCTCAATGGAAACCGATACTGCGGCGGGTTCTGAGGCTGAGGGGAACTCTCAGAATTTCTCCAAATTGGAATGAAAACTTGACTCTTTCAACTCTTACATCAGTCAGTAATGAGATGTGGAGAGCCGCAGGGAGGAAGCGCGCTTGGAGAGTAAGGTGGTCTTCAGTCAAGGCAATTCAGGGAGCCGGGAGTGGAACGCTTTTCAGTGGCACAGCTGAAGGTCCTTCGTTCCTAAAGGCTATTCAGCTTGGCACCCAAACCTTCTATCACAGTTTCCTGCTTGAGCAGCCCTTATCTGTTTGACTTGTGTCATGTAGTCGCCCAGTCTGAGGCTAGTTTCTCCAGGCTTCTGGAGGAAATTTAGGGTCGTGGGAGGAATGACTGCTTGTGTCGCATAATGGTTTTAAGTATGCAACACATCCTCACGGTGACTGTCCTCTTTAATCTACGCTGCGTCTTTTCCCACAAAAGATTGTTTCTGTTTGGCTCAAGGAGTTATGGCTGATATAACACAAGCAACCATCTCGGAGGGGTCAGAACTCCTGTTCATTACACACCCGTCAGGTGGCACCAGCGGCACTTGCTTATTATCAAAACAGGACAAGAGATTAACAAAGTCTGTGCAGGTATATTACTTCCTTGGCAAGTGTATACATCCAGGGCCCTATTATTTAACAGGGATTTTAATTTTTCTTAATGGTAGAAGATTCATGCCACATTATCTAAACATTAACCAAACATTATCTTCCTTGGACCCTTAGCATGAGAATCCTAAAGTATCGTAGTAGTAGCCGTAGTTCGTATTTCATTGTAACTCCTGTGATTTCTGCTGTTGGAAACATTTCACCCTTGGGAACTGGAATCTCTAGATTTGCACAGTCCAAAGATGAAGGACTGTGAACCACAAATTCTTAAGAGGCTCACTGGGAGGAAGGCTTATTCAAATTTCTACCATTTGGTTCCCATTTTTGGAACTTCATGTCATTTTGAAGTCATTAATTTAATATGTACAGTGTATCCCAGAAAATGACAAACTACTTTCAATAAACAGACCCGCAGATTTTGTGTGCAATACAATGCTATAAAATTAATAGATCAGATAGCTATGAATACATTTTCCTACCTTCTTTGCTGTGGAATCCGTTGTTCTGTGTTATGATGTGGTTTCCATGTGTAATGATCTGAAAGTCCCAAATGTAATGCTTATTTTACCTATGAAAAGAAAGGAAAATCAGTGTCCAGAATATGTGTCTATTCTTTCCAAATAATTTTCTCTTCTCTTTCTGCATGGTAAATAGGTTCAATGTAGTCAACTTGCACCCATTGGCCCACTGGTCTCAATGAGGTTAAGTTATGTTTTTGGGAATCAACATTAGTCTTTTTTCTCTAGCACTTGGACTTGTGGAAACATCCTGGGCCAAGTCATTCTGTTTTCCTAGTCTTTTCATTACTTTTTTAATGCAGTTTTCTGGCATACATTATCAAGCAATCCTAAAATACCATACTAGTTTTGTTCCCTCCCCTAAAAATTTAACTATATTTGTACTCTAGACTTCCTAAATTTTTAATATATCTCCTTCCTGGAACTGATAGCCAGAAGAACCATTTATTACTGCTTATGAATCCATAACTTTGGGGTGCTTCTCTTACATACAAGAAGGATGATCAAATGGTATCTTGCACACTTGGACACTGGAGAAGTTTTCTTCCCCACAGTCTTCTAGGGCCGCTCCTGAGTGGGGTTGTAATGTACTTGCTATCTGTTTTCAGGCAACCTATCCATGATCCAATCTTTAGCATTTTCTTCCCTTGTCGGTGTTTTACACATATGTACTTTATAGATATTGGTGTCATCTGAAGAATAGGCTTTGCTACAATGGTGGATCAGTGGATCGCATGGGTTGCTGGGCTGGATATTTATGTAGGTTACTTGTGCCACTCGGTGGTGTGTTTGAATTCTATCGTTATGTTTTCTAATTTGGTCTTGAGTTGTCTATGTGTTGTCACAAATCAAGATGACTGGGACCCTCCTGACAGTAATGAGCAGGGGAAGTTAGATTCGCGTGTGTCAGCTAAGCGAGAGACAGTAAGAAGTGCAACCAAAATGAATGAAACAGAAAGAGAGAGGCTCTGCTGTGTTGGCTACAGATTATGTTTTATCGTAGTTAGCAGTTGTGGTTTATGTCAGTTTTTGGGTCAGGGTGAGAGAGGAACAAGTTAGCTATATTGCAGACAACCATATGGGAAGAAAAGCTTTAATTTGGCCAGAAATGATGGAGTATGACTGGGTTCCCACGATTAAATCAGACTTAAAAATGGAAGCTGCAGCAGCATCTATAGTATATAAATGTGTGGCACTCTGCTCATGCTTGACTTTGTATGTAGAAATTCCAGCTTACAAAAGGGACTCGTGTTGGTGTTGACCAACCTTATAAAAGAATCCGTAAAAGAATGGCTCACGGTGAGCCATTTCCTCTCTATAGTTCCTGAAGTTTTGTTGGCAGTCATTTTTAGGACCTCAAACCACGTGAAAATCCTTTATTTAAAGATGTATAATGTAACATTCAATTGTAAATGACATAGTCCTATTCCAGAAATCCAGGTTTGTGTTTTCTGTTTTGCTCATTGAGCTCATGAGAAACTTCACGCAAGTTCCTTTCCCCTAATTAGTATTTCTAGTCTCTAGGTCTGTTAAACCGTGTGGCCTAAGAGGTGATGCTGCTTGAGTCACAATATGAACATACAGAGTTGTTTCCTACTGTGTCTTTACTGAAAACCAGCATCCTTTTGTATCACCCAATACATAGCTCAGAGGAGTAGTATCATGTGTGGAATGTGCTGCCGAGAATCCAAAAAGAGTTGCCAGGCACTGTATTTCCTTCTCTGTTTTGCCCGTGTCAAGTGCAATGACAACATCTTTGCTTTGATGGAGTTGCTTTCATGTGATTGATAACTCTAAGCAATGCTAGGTGCAGCGGCACTTGCTTGTAGTCCCAGCTGTTTACAAAGCTCAGGAAGGAAGATTGTTTGAGGCCAGAAGTTGAAGGACAGCCTGGGTATCATAGCAAGACCTCATCTCAAAAAAAAAAAAAGAAAAAAAGTCTGACCAAATAACCCCCACCAAAACAACAAACAAAAAAAGTCCAAATTCCAAATATCTAAATATTTTACTCTGTGCGGACCTCTCAAGTTGTGTAGGGCCTGTCACTCATTCTGGAGCATATCTTATTACCAAGGACTCCGCTGTGAGTGGCCTTCATGTTCATCCAGTGCAGTGGACTTAGGTCACTAACAGAGCAGGGCAGTGAGCTTTTCTTTGGGATATATAGTTCTTTCAAAATACATGATGAGAGAAAGCAGAAGAGTTACCCAAGCCTCGGGGAAAGAATGTATCTTACTATTGGCCACCTCAAGTACCTGTGAACTGCTCTGGAGACTACTTTAGCATCAATGGCTACATAGCAGCTACTGCAACCCTGTTGATCTACTTTAGCAACTGCCCCCACACACGTTTATTACTTTCTTTATGTTATAGTAGTTCATTATTATACTCTGAGGTCCACCTGGTTTTTGCATGGACCAAACGGGTGCTTTAAATGAAATGTCCCAGTGTGTGCTATAAGATCAGGATAGTATATTGAAATGAACTACACATCTGAGGAGCAAAAGCATCACGCAAATAGACAAATAGAAAATGTATACAAATTAGTATTCAAAATTTTTTCTTTAGAATAGAAAATATTTGAAATATTAATCATGGATGAAAATTCAAACATTCTAAAATGGTTTAGAGAATCAATAGTTCACAGTGGACAAATAATCATCTTTCTTAAAAGAAAGGAAAGAGACAGATACGTATGTTAGGAAAATACTATTGATGGATAAGGAGACAGACAATTACATAACCCACATAATCAGTAAATAACTTTTATCTTCTCTCCATCCTTCCTTTTCCCCCTCCCCTTTCTTCCTTCCTTCCTTCCTTCCTTCCTTGCTTCTTTCCTTCCTTTTCTTCCTTCCTTCCTTTTTTCCTTTCTCTCTTTCTTCTTTTTACATATGACAGATAGTTTGTGATGTTCAACTGAAAATTCTTATATGGAAATATAAATCTTTGGAATCCAGGCGTTCTAAGTTAGGAATTTGAAGAATCAAGCCTAGTGTTACTGACAGGCAGTTATAATTTAGAGATAAGAAGGTAGTTACAAGAAATGAACAGCCAATTTTGTAGTTGGCATCAAAGATTTGGACTGTCTACTTTCAATGCTTTTTAGTACCAAGATGATAAATTTCTGCCATTAATTTAACAGCATTTTATGATGATAGGAAACAGAAGTTAACTACAGGAACCTTAGCACTGTTGCCATAATAATAATAACAATAATAATAATAATAAATTCACATTTATTAATATTCATTATGCTAAAACTTTAACCGTATTATTCATTTAACATTTACTCTATCAATAAGGGGGTGCTATAAAAATCCATGTTTTATTCAAAAGTAATAGACTATTAGAATGCTTTTCAATGTTAACAAACCACAGAGTCAAAATGGCCGCTCTCCCGCTCAAACATAAATAAAACTGACTAAAAAGCCACAATTTCAATGAGTAGTTCTGCTGTTATGTATCCTGGTGTTCTGGTGAAACAGTCTTTCACATACATGCCACCAAGACTTTATCCATATGAAAAATTAATTTCTAGAAAAATATAAATATTATTATGCTGATATAGATCAGCTGGATTTTGAGCTCAGCAAGTTTCACACTGCTAGATAGAATGAAGTATATTATATAACTAAAAATTTAAATGTATGGCATAATAATAGGCTAGTGCAACAAATACCACCTATATGGATAACAAAATTTGCTTTGTAAATATATAATGCATAAACACAAGGGAAACAAACACAAATTCATATAGAACAATGACTATTAATATAACGATGGCCACACACATGCATGCACACATAAACGTGAGGAGATTTTGATACATTGTTGGAATGATTCTTTTATAATCATTACTGAATTAACTATTGATTTCTTCTAGTATGCTGTCAGAATTATAGTATTTGGAAATGGAACATGATTCCAAAACATTTGGAGCACAACCTGTAATTACGAATATTCTGTGAATATTTTCATCTACCAAACTTAATCTCTAGTATTTTAAACTCACATTGCAGAAAAAAGACCAAATGTGAAAAAAAACTATAAAATCACGTATGAGAAGAAAGCGATATTTATAGCAACACATAAAAATTCCACAGAAGAGCAGTATTCAATGATTTTTAAGTGAAAATAATTTGAGAGGTAAACATGAATAATATTCGGATCTCTGTATAATAGCATAGAACATAATGGATAAAGATGTGAAGTTGAAATCGATCTTAACACAAAGAAATGAATACAATTAAGAGAAGTCACTGAGAATAATGCATATTGTGATGAGTATGTGACAAAAGAATCATGTGATTTAAGAAACATATACAAAGCACTGGAAAAATTATTTAGGTAAAAATGAAAAGGAAATCAGTGGAATTGGAATGAATGGCTCCGAATTCAGGATAAGGAGCATAATTCTTAGCTCCACTTTTAAGTAACTCAGACTTTCTATTGTGACAACAGCTGTTGCCCTACTAAGCATGTCACCTCTCAAACATGGCTCTGAATAGCTCTGGTCTTTTTAATAGACATAATTCTAACACTGCTGGCAATGTGGAAAATTATTAATGTATAAAAATTTTGAGAGAAAGAGAAAATATCTCTAAACAAGTAACAATGATGTATATATTAGGAAGCTGAACATAGTAAGGGATTATCCTAGGATCCATTTATTTAGAAGCTTAATTGGCTACCATGACAACATAGTAAATGAATTATCCATTAAGAAATTAAAATCTTTATATGTGAAATTCACAGATATGACAATTTATTGTTTTAACAAATAAAATGTGAAGTTTCATTTAATTCAATCACTCTATTCATTTAAGTACATATTACACATTACCCTGACATTTTTATTAAGCTACGGTTCTAGCTCACATTTTTGTGAACTCAGTATCATAGGGAATATTAGCATATGATGTTGGTACATAGTGTTATCTCAGGGGATTAACTAGTTCATAAATTCTGAAAATATAAAAACAGCAATGCCTCATTTTTCTAAAAACTCCTTAAAGAGTTTTTGTTGGAAGATAAGTATACCACATCGAAGAATTTTAAGTCTTTCTATTATTATCATTTGTTTACTTATTTAGAAATACAAATTTAGTGAAAGATAAAAATCAAATAATTCCAAGTTTCTTGAGGTTCAGTTTGCAATTGATTTGATATTCAAACAACCCACGCACCTTGTTCCTCGTAGTGGTGTAAGCTGAAAATGTGGCCCTTTTCTCGGGACTTTGACATGCCAGGGAAGGAAGACATGTGGGCGGTGATTAGACTATTAAAACATAATGAAGGGAGGCAATAAGAATAGAAGATATGAGTCACAGGTGAGCTTTCTTATGATGGAATTTTTAGTAAAGACTATGAAAGAAGGAATAAATCACACAGATATATTTTGGTGCAAAACTGGGCAGAGGGGAGACTAAAAGCCTAAGCGTAGTCATGTCTTGGGGTCATATCTCAGTGTGGAGTCCTGCGTGGTTGGAGTGAGGTCAGACATTTATAGTATGGATGATATAGTCGTGTTATAGGTGTATTTTATATGCATTTAAAAAAGTGAATTAATACTTAATATACTTGAAGGATATTGTGTATTTCTAGCACATAAACTTGAAAAACTCTAAGGAAATAGAATATTTTAAGAAAAACAAAACAAAAGAAAAAACCCAAATACAGAGAAGCATTTCTATTATACACTAAAAGCGAGACATACAGACTGAGGCTCTGGGCCCAAGAAGTATGCACTTCCCCTTCCTGGCTCTGTTGTGGCCCCTGACCTGCTCTTCCCTCGTGGGGCTCCGAAATACTTTCTTTTCCTTTCAGACAGGAAACTCAAGATATACTGATTTCAGAGACTATTTCAGAGTCATTCAATTCCATTTATTTCAAATACCACTGCCTCCAGAGTAATAAATATGCAACTGCCTGTAGACACAATAAAGTATTTAATCTTGAGCAAAAGGTTGTAGAGTTGTTAAACACGAAGGCTGCAGAAAGTGTTTCTTTGCTCTCAGGAACATACAATTTTGTTCTGGATATTTGCGTCAAAAAATGAACAAAGAGATTAAGGCCAAATGTGAAACTAGACAGATTAAAGAGACTTTTTTATATTTTGTGATTTTTTTTTTCAGACTGACCTGGTAAAAGAGAATTAAATATTTTTCAGAAAGGAAATTGGTTGGAAGAAATAGATATGCAATAATGTAACTGTAAAAATGCTAATATTCACAAGTATTTTAAGATTAGAGGTTGAAAGTGGGATAAAATGTGAATATTAAATGAATAGCCTTTTTCTTCATTCTCTCATTTTCTGCCCAAAGAAAAATAAATACGCAATAAAAAGCCCAAAAGAAAGATTATTTTGTATTTCCTATATGAGCAACTATAACACTCACCACAAACAACATATTTCTTATAAAGACTGTATTCAAATTTATTACACTGTTAAGACAGATTATGGAAAACATTTTAAAATCATTTTTGCTTTTCCTTGGTTTACCTCAAATATTCATTGTAGTGCTGATGAGCATTGTAGTGCTGATGAAAATTTTCTTATCTCATTCTATTTTTACATTTCTTCATACTTTTTAAAATATTCAACTCATCCCATAACCAAAGGACCGTCAGAAAAAAATGCAAATAATAGAGAACACATTGTAGAACACTCATCTGGACAGTGACTGTTAAGCCTGAGATATTCCTGGGTAAATGGATGCATCTTGAGACTATACTCTTAAGTGAAATAAATCAGACACACATGTTTAAATAACACATTGTTTCTCTGGTGTCCGAAACTGAAAGTGTAAATAAAGACTAAAATGTATTATATTGGGAAAGGGAAGAAAATGTCCAAATGGGAAACGGAACAAGGGGGGGGGGACAGAATAGAGGACAAGAGAAATAAGAAATGGAAGGAAAAAATGGAAACAAATCTTTTGTAAATAGGGATGGAGGAGGGGGCGAGGGGAGGGGAATGGGGAAAAAAAGAAGCAACAAGGTATATCATGTACAGGTACAAATCCCCTATGATGAATGTTATCACTATGTACATCTAAAATGTACCATTAAAATAAAATTTTAAAAAAAAGGAAAGCTGCAAGTGAAACTTTTTCTGAGAAATCTATCCGTCCTGGTGGATTCTTTATTCATCCATTATTAGGAATAAGTCTTCATGAGACTCCTTGTATCTACAGGTGCTGTGCTTTTAAGTATACAATTTTGAAGTACTAGCGAATGGGACACATGGAGAAAGTAAAGACATACAGGATTTGTAAAAAGTTCTGCTGTATCATATAGGTGAGCTCTGTATGATAAAGAAACTAAGTTATAATTTCTTTAAAATTAAATTTTGAGTACTCTAACATACCTATAATATTATGACAGCTGAAAGGACTATTATTTCTATTTTATGAAAATTGGATCTAATACAATAAAATAGTATAATAATTATGGTAAAATAAAGTGATCTCCAGATTCAAATTTTAATAGCTAATGGAAGGATTAGTGAAGATAAACAGAACCTTACAGGTTGATTTCCAGCTAGAGAGACACATTATTTGTCAGCAGTGTACAGGATGCGACAGTTTGTACTCTGCACTAAGCAAAATTAATAAATATCCTTTAGGAATTTGACACTATATTCTCGGACATTCTCAGATATGTGTAATACATCTTTTCTATAAAGTGTGAGGCATTTTTTCTGATGGCCTTGGACTGACCTAGTTTCTCACTTGTATTTCCCAGATACTTAGTAAATGCTGGGATATAGCATTTTGAAATAAGAAAGATGTGCTAGATTCCTTTTCCTGCTAGAAACAATATATCCATCAGTGCTTTAGCCAAGCAATTTGTGTTGCCCTGGGGTATATAATCCAGGGAGGGATGCTTGTAGGGGTCCCTCAGCTACGTGGCAAGTGGGGCACACAAACATGGGACCTCATTCATTTTTAGCAGCTTTCTCTTGCCTCGAGGAAGAAGTTTGTCATGAATCCTATTCTCTTGGCCTTTGCTGCCTGTAGTAACTTGTGTGTCAGTGTTCTGTCTCACTAGATTCAAGCAAGTAGTACACACGTCGCCCAAGAAGCTGTAAGCCGAAGTGGTTATCAGTGCACAGTAAAACTGCCTCACAGAAGGTCTCTACAAAGAGTAAATACTTTTGACTTCTTATAAGGAATATATTAAAATTTTTCAAGGTCTCTGTCACAGCTACTGTAATATACGGCAAAGCTATTTATAGACAGTATACAAGTGCAATTCTGTTCAAATTAAACTTTGCTTACAAAAATAACTACTGACTCAGATTTAACTTGAAAACTACAGTTTACCAACTCCTGTCTTGAATAAATCTACATAACATTATTTTAAAAAACCCAACCCAATACTAACACAAAAGCAAGATATATGAAGGAAAACTACTAATTTAATCACATGCACAAAATTACACATACACATATACATAATTCAAAAGACATCCATTTTTCTTTTGATACATGAAATGATTAACTTTCAGAGCTTTCATTAAGAATTAGTTCCCCATGAATATTTAATTTGCTCCAAATAAAACTAAACCCCCATCAGCAATTATATTACCAATACAATGAGTTACATATGTATCTATGGTGAACTACTACAATACTGAGAGTTCCATTTCTGACACCGTCCAGTAACTACTGCAAGATTTATCTTCACACCTTTCACTCTGAACAAAACAGTAAACACGGAAGGGGACACATGCAGCAGACTGCTGTCAAATACTGAAAGAAGAAAATTTCTTGCATGTAGTTTGTTGTTGGTTATTGTCTTTAAACTTTAAAGGCATGAAATGATGGCTTAAACAATGAAGATAAACATGCAGTATTTCCAGCCTAAGGAAACTGAGGACAGACTTTGAGGCAATCAAAGTTCTTACAGATGAAGAAGAGTGAGTCTGAATGAGTAGAAAGCCAAGGTAAGTGTCCCACACTTGCTATATAATCCCTGTGAGCCATGCATGTGAGAGACAGATTCTAGTTCCATGTGAAAGGATTAACCTGGTCTTTTACTAGTTACACTAAGGTAAAGTTTAGTGCTTGGCAAAACTCATAAACCAAATCTACTTTATTTGGAGTTTTTTCACATTTGCAATTTTGAAGACATAGTCCAAATATTCTGCATACATGAATTAGGGATATATATCATAGTACAAAAAATAATGAGTAATTTATAGAACAATCAAATGGAAGATCAGGAAGACATGGATCATCTGAATAATATCAGTGACTACTAGCTATTTGGTAGTTATACACTTCCCCAACAGAAACTACAAATTAAATCCCATAAAAGTAGAAGACACTAATAATGATAAATGCAAAAATAAAGCACAAAATGGACAACTTATTGAATAATTCAACAAAGAAAATTTGTTTTGTTGTAACCAAAATTTGTAAAGAAGACCAATCAAAAAATGAAAAAGCAAGAACAAAAACTTATCAGTGTAAGTAATGAAGACTTTATCACTAACAGTGGTACAGTGACATATACAATAAGAAAATATTGTGAAAAATTTTCCATCAACAACTTTAACAGTTTAAACACAAATTTCTTGAAAATGCAAATTACCAAAACTCATCAGACACAGAAGACAAGTCTGAATAACTCGATGTCTAGTAAACAAACTAAATTCATTATTATAAACCTTCCAAATAAAAAACCTCCACAATTACATGATACCACTAGTATATGTCTTAATCACATGATGAAGAACTAACATCAAGGTTAAACTCATGAAATAGAAAAGGAGAGAACACTTCCAAAATCGTAAAAGTGTATTCCATAAAATCGCACTAGTAATAAACCAAACTGCAATATATTAACAACACTGGAAAAAATCAAATCCAGCATTTTATAAAAAGGATTATTCATTATAGCTGATAGATTTTTCATAGACATGAAAGATTAGGTTTCCAAAATAAATTGATATAATTCATTGTATTAATAGAATGAAGAAGAAAAAACACAAGTTAATTTTAGTAAATGAAGAGTATTTGATAAAGTTTACACCTTTACAAAATCAAAGTTTGCAGAAATTTAGTAATGTAAGAACTTTTTCTCAACTTGATAAAGAGTATTTATGAAAAACCTAGGTCTAGCTTGACATTTCATATTAAAAATGTGAATACTTTGTCTCAACTCAAGAGCAAGAAAAGACGTCCCTTCTGAATAGTTCTCCAGATGTCCTAAGCATTGCCAAAAGGCATGGAATAGAATAAAAAAGTGCAGGTAAGAGAGAAAGGAGTAAACTTATTTGCAGTTTGTATAAAATCTAGAGGAATCTGCACTACAATAATCAGAGTTCAGTAAGATCTCAAGACACAAGCTTAATACATAGAAATAAAATGTATGTTTATATATTAGCAACAAAATAAATGAAATTTAGGAAATACTGTTTGCATTAATGTAAAAAAGAACTGAAGAAAAAAACTTAAGTAAATAAGTGTTCAAACTTGCATATTCAATTTGCAAAATATTTCTGAAACAAAGGAAGATCTGAGTAAATAGAAAAATCATCATCATGGATTGAAAGATTCCATATGGCCAAGGAGTTATTTTTTTAAATTAATATATGGATTCAATCTGATATCAAATCAAAATCTCAGTACTTTTTTTAAAGGAATTTATGAGGCTTCAGAAGCTCCATATTATCTGGTATTTGTAAACAAATGGGAATTAAATGCCACTTCCATGCCACTTTACATTAACTGAAACTAAAGTCAGTTTAATTTTTTTTTCCAATTGAGTTCATTCTTCGTGACCCTTTGCCCTTCAGCTTTAACAGGGAGAACAGAGTTTGTTTAGATTAGAAAAACTTCAGAAAAATTTAAGAATATCAAAAAAATAATAGACCCCTTTAACACTGACACACTACACTAAGGCAGACTGACCTAAATTGATAGGTTTATAACATCTTGCTTGATGAACACCAACTAAATTTAAAAATCTGTACTTAACATAACTTCACAGCTGAGATAGCCGATTTACATGAAATAGAGTACTAGGTTGCTTTCTTGGACTTTGCAAACAAAAATCTCACAAATAAAACTTAGATCAAAATCCAAAAATGGTTAATAGTAACTTACAATCAAAATTAAATGAGAAGGATATAAAATATGTTACATGTAATTGAAAAGATACCCATTGATTGTGATATCCATTCATGACCTAGCTATGCTACACTCAGTGGCAAGGCCCATTGTTTTTATTTGAAGTGTAAGATACTTAGTAGATGTAACATGTCATCTCGTATCATGTGGCTAGAATAATATGTAATAAATGTAGCATATATTTCATTTTTAGTGATAGAAGTAATGAACTTAATAGAGTTTCAAAAAGTTATTCAGTTGTACATAAATGAAATTTTAAAAAAATTATCAAGAGTAAGAAAACCCTAAATTAGATATATTTTAACATTCAAGTCAATTTTATTTATTCTTTTTTATTAGTAGTATATGTTTGTGATACATAATGACTACTTCCATTGTGGGTATTTGGTACATGTGCATGCCACATCTTAATTCTTTTTACAATCTGTTCCACACTCCTTCCCCCTCCTTCCACCTCTCAGTTCCCTTCTCATTTGCAAAAGATCTCTCTGATTTTTATCATCTTTTTTTATTTTGCTCTTCAATTTATTTCTGTTTATTTATACTTCAAGTTTCTTATATAAGAGAAACCATACAGTATTTAAGCTTGTATGTCTTATTTATTTGACTTAACATTATGGTTTCAAATTATATCCATTTTCCTACAAATGACTGCAAGTTAGTCTTTCTATGGCAGAGTAGTATGCCATTATGTATCAATACCACATTTTCTTTAGTCATTCATCTTTTAATGGACATATTAGCGCCCTCCAACATTTACTTATCATGAATTGTGCTGCTGTAAACATGGGTGCGTATGTGTCACTGCAATATGATGTCTTTACACTTTCAAGAAGATATCTAAAAGTGGAATAGCTGCGTGGAATGGAACTTTTTGGGAAATCTCCACACTGGTTTCCGTAGGGGTTGTAGTTTGCATTCTACAACCACTAGTTTGCATCCCATTAACAATGTGGAAATGTTCCTTTTGCCCACAGTCTCACCAGTGTTTGTTATTATTTCATGTCTCAGTAGTCATTTTTACTGGAGTAAAATGGAATCTTGTTGTTTTCATTTGCATTTCTCCCCTGGCCAGTGATACTGAACATTTTTTCATGTGTTTATTGGCCATTCGTTCTTCTGAAAAGTTTTCATTTTGCTCACCCATTTTTTGATTAGGGGAGCTAGCAATTTTGTTCCCCATTCTGCAAGTCGTGTCTTCACTCCATCAGTTATTTCCTTTGTTCTGCAGCTTTTTAAATTAATACAATCCAATTTGTTGATTATTGATGCTATTTCTTGTGGAATTAGGGTCATATTCAGAAAGTCTTGCCCACTTTTAAGGACATCGAGAGTTTTATAGATTTTATCTTTAAGTAGTGTGTTTCGTTTTACTATTTAGATAGATCTTTGATCCATTTTAATTTGGTTTTTAAACATTTATTAATAATCAAATACATACAATTATTGTAACCATATCTTAACCATACTAACACTGGTGAGGACGTCTAATTTTTTTTTTCCCACTTAATTGGTGGAAATTCTGAGGAAAAAAAATCAGAGACAGAAACATTCTCCAATGATTTTGCCTTTGAATTACAGGCATACACAGGGGCTCATACAAAGTTATTCTGTCCTAAACATCTGCAACATACTGTTATCATGTTTCAAAGAATTTTAGCCTTGTTTCCATGCACTAAATATCACTTATGACTTTATAAATTCTCACACAAGTAAAGTTATCAGTATTCTATACTTAGCAGAGAAAGAAGCAGAAGGCTTAAATAACTGGCGAACATGCTCATAGTTACTACGTGTTAGTGGCATAACTAAATCCCAGCTCACTGTCTCCCGCCTACAGGGCGAATCTCTGCACCTCTGGAGCCATATTTACTCCAGATGGCTCAGGGGTGGCCCCACCGTCACAGGCACCAAAGGGCTTGATGATAGACGAACAGAGTGTAGAGACCACATAGGAACACTCTGCTTGATTCTTAGATTAAAGGAGGCGTGTCTGATATCTTATTTAGTGAGAAGAAATTGAGAGCAAACATCAAAAGTACCCGTTAGCTGTGTATGAATGATATTTGAATATTATTAACTCTCTTACGGTATCATTATGGATTTCATTAAAAATTGTAACGTATCTGTTCAGGAAGTAAATTTTTATTTTATAAGAATTGTTAGTCTCTTTCAACTAAAATATTGGTCAGGTGTTATAATTTCCTAATAAATATAGCCATCGCAATTATTATTTATGGGACAATTATCTCCAGCGAATGAATCCAATTATTGTACATGGGCAAATTTATGATAATATGATATTTGGCACCCTTTTAGAGAAGGATGTCTAAAGACTATGTATTTAGGTTTGATCATCACATCTGTTACAGGAATAGATGGAACTAAAAATGTCAGCATCAACACACTTATATGGCAAGTGATTAAAGTCAGGCTTACTTTAATATATATACTAGTATAGAAACCATTTTGATGGCTTCTTAGGTCCTTTATTTAGGATCTATTTCCCTTTTACTGAAATCAAGAGTATTATAATTTTATTTTTAAAAATATTATGAAAGGTATGTTGCTACAAATTTTGCAATAGAGTAGAATGAAAATAAGAAACTAAACTCACATCCAGAAACACATCAGGGTGTTGAAAGACGAATGCAAAAGAAGGCAAGATGGGTGATAAGAGAAAGAGACTAACAATCTGTGATTTATAATAACTGGAAAGAGCCCTCAATTCTGACTGTGAGAATAAATGTATTTGGACAAATGACTGCTCTTTTACCATTTATCAAATCTCTGCAAAATTTTATTTCCTCCTTTTCCTGCACATAAAGTCCTCAGTTTCTAAAGTGTTCAGTTGATATTCCTACGGCTCCCTTACTACCCAACTCCTGAGATCCTAGAATTACAGTTGCATTAGAATAAGGATGCTCATTCTCGGGATTCGGAGGCCCGCCTGAGGTACAGACTTGTTCAGATTGCACTGCACTTCAGTAAAAATTAATTTAAACCACTTAACCAGTGTGACACTTTGCTGCCCATACTTTCCTGTCCCTCTTTCCCTCTCCAGATAGCCTCCTGACACTTTTCATTCATAGGTTGCCTTCTGCTATTTATGTGTATTTGATATTTTTACTCTTTGTAAGTTGTTAGTCTGGGTTGAATAGTGTTCAACCATCTGCCTAGAACCTGTGAATGTGGTACCTCAGTTCATACACTTAATTCCACGATCTGGTCCCAAACTGAACTAAGCGAGAACCAAATCAAGTAAAATGTTTAGGTTCAATGTTGACCTTCTGGGGAAATTTCATTCGGTACCACTTACTTGGAATTAAGGTCTTCAAATAAAAATGGTACCATTCTAGCTTAGGGTATGCTCCTCAGAAGAGGGAAATTCAGACAGAAACACACGCCAAGTGGAGATGGACACCTGACGGTGGAGATTAATGCTGTCACAAACAAGAAGCCAAGAGGAGGGAGGACAGAGCCACCAAGTTTGTCATCTTGTCCTAACGCCTTGATTTTGAACATCCAGACTCCATGAAATTTGAGAGAATAAATCTTTTGATTGACCAGGTATTAGGTAATTTGTTACAGCAGTCCCAGAAAACTCATGAAATGTATTTAATTTGACTGATATTTGCTAACCTTTAAAAATAACCAGTGAATGTACACTGGGGTTCTTCAGGAGGTAGAACGAGCAGCCCACCATTTATTATGGGAAGTAACTGACTGGACAGCCTTTTCTTTCTTTCTTTCTTTCTTTCTTTTTTTTTTTTTTTTTACCAAGAACATGTATTGATACATTGTCTACATAGTGATCACATTCATCATAGTTAATTTGTACCTGTACATGATACATCTTGGTTCCCCCCTTTTATCCCCCACTCCTTTCCATTCCCCCTTCCTTCCACTCCCCTTCCCTTCCCTATTTACAGTAGCTTTATTTACATTTCCCCCTTTTTTCCCTTTCTTTTCTTTTTCCTTTCCTCCTTTTCCCACTCCTGCCTTTCTAATTCTCCTCCCTAGTGAATATTATCTCTTTTACTTAGTATCTATTATACGTTTTTGTCCTTATTTATCCATTTTTAAAGCTTTACTAGAATGATACGTGTCTTAAAGTAGAAGAACGCTATGTTTAGAATAAACTATTGCTGGTACAGAGACGGTAGGAAGCCTAAAATGTATTTTTTGTCGATAATTTGTATGTGTTTTTAAATTAAAAACAATTAAAGATCCTGTGTCTTAATTATTATTGGAGTAAATTATTTTCTGGCCATAAAATAATATAATATTTGAGGATTTTCTAAGATAGTTCATTACTCTAAGTCTTATTATTTTATTAGCTAGATGGGATATAGATCTCCTGTCAAAGACAAGGGCTTCTCCTTTCTGGTGACTTCGTGGTTAGGTACTCCCATCCCGCTGCCTATTTCTTCTTAACTTGTCTAATTATTCCAAATTTGTGACAGAGGCTCTCAGTTTTTCCCTGTAGTCTATTCCCACATTTTTATCAGTGATACAGCTATCAATAACTTCCCCGGACGAAGAATTCTGCAGCTAAATGTGGTCATGTGTTCATCTTGCGCCATATGAGGGGATGCAGAATTGCTGTGTGTGAAAATTGAACATCCTTCAAGGAGATATTTGTCTTCTCTTCCCACTCTCTCCTGCTGCTGCCTGTCAGCCCTTCTCCTCCTTCTTCACCCTCTTCTTTACCCTTCCTTCATTTTACTCTATATGTAATAGATAACAGTACAAAATTCATCGTGTAGTCTTGGATCATAAGTGCCACTTGAGATGGATCATCCTCTTTGTGCTCTTTTTCCGAACGTGGTACTTCATTCCTTCATGATTAACAAGAGAATCTATGCTGCTTTAAGTCTAATTTAAGGAAAATCTAGAATCTCTTTTAAAGATCTCACCTGATTAACTCCAGCCTACCAAAGATACGTTTCTTTCTGATAACTCAACTGATTAGATATCTAAATTATATCTGCCAATCCCTTTACTTTCCCGGTTTTAGAAACTAGAACAATGTCAGTCCTGTCAACAAGGAGATTAGATGCCATCTGTACATTAGAGATCAGAAATCTCAGAGTTCATGTTGAAATTCTGTCTGCTACAGTTCTGTTTTTATGAAATCACAAATTAAGCTCTGGAAACAGCCCTGGACTAATGAAATTTGGGTTCCTTCCAAACAAGAAAGATTTTTTTAACATCATGCCTGTATTGTCATTATCCGTGTTCTGAACACTTAATACTAAAGCTAATTCTCACTGACAGAGTGATGACTCTCTCATCGTGTATTGCAGACAATGACAGTGATAAACAGTGACCTACTTCTCATTTTCTCATCTGCCTCCCACTCTGTTCATCTTGAATTCTCCTCCCTGTTATTTGGTTAGTTATTTGTCGGATAAATCATATGAGTTAGAAAATTCATATATAAAATACTCTTCTTTGGGGTTGTAGATGTAGTTCATTGGTGGAGCACTGACCTAGTGTGTGGAGCCTTGGGTTTGATCCCTCATACCACACATACGCGCACACACACACACACACACACACACACACACACACACACACACATTCTCATAGATGCACACGCATCTTCTTTTGGCTGTGGAACTGATTTCTAGTTTGAAATCAGCTTTATAAAATGTATTACAATATGCTCTATTCTGACTCTAGGTGATGAAAATTTGGCATTCTTGTATTTGGGAAAAATTTTCACATTATCTTTCTTCATCCTCCTAGAACTTTTCTTTCTTACTTTACTTCCATCTATTAAAATCGAGATTATTTACCATACACACACACACACACACACACACACACACACACATATGAGAGATATGGCATGAGTTTAGTATATTATTTGAAAGAAGTTTTCTTTGACTACTTGTGGAATAATTTGCAGTTTAATTCACAAAAATCAAAATAAAAATGTAAACATGATGTGGTCTTTAGGAAAAAGCAGGAAATGTCTTAAACTCCTGGAAGTTTGAGGTAGACTTTTCATTTTGCTCTCAATGGTACAAAACAAGCACTCTTCCCCTCTCACCTTCTCCACTAACTGGGGTGAATGGGCTGCTGTTGTACTTTTTTTGATTACCTTTATCCAGGAATTTAAGTACGAATTTAATGTTATATAGTTCAGCATTCTTCTGATACCCACTGTCTTTGAGGAATTATGATACAGAAGCTTGAGTTTTCTGAAAGTCATAATTCAAAAGCATGTAGCATCTTTAAATTTGTAAAGTATAAATGAAAACACATAAAGGCAGTCCACAAACTACTATGTACACGTTATTTTGCTTTTCTTACAGTTCTCACATTTTTTTGACCTCACGATATTCCTAGGAAAGTAGATAATGAATCCCATCATGTTTCATCATAAGTGAATTGTACACTTGTACTCTGAAGAAAGGAAGCTGGAAGTGAAATGTGGGAAAGTTTGGAACAAATAACTTTTAAAATAGTCACTCGGAATCCTTGCAAAGAAATCTGAAGCAGTGCTTGTGGAAATAATGCTGAGTGCAATTACAAATGTTCAGTGGGCACTTAGAAAAACCAGAAGAAATTAACTCCTTAATGAATTCATGGCATCGAGGCTCTGCTATTATTCAAATTATAAACATTTCATAATTAGAAGTTTCCCTAAATTTATTTTTATTCATTTTTTATTTTGTAGGTTATATAAATATCAAATTCAATATTACTTCAGATTTTCTTTAAGATATAGACCAGTTAAATTTGAACAGAATTTCAAAGGCAGGGCAAAGTCCAGAAAAGTGAAATGATGTAGCATGTAAGGCATATGGATTTAATACCATTTTCAAGATTAAATATCATTAGGCATTCCATATTTTTCTAACAACTTTATGGTATTTGTGAAGTTAAACACATTCACTTCTTTATGTTCTTTTCAGCTATTAACATATGCAGTATCTGTGAACCGTTTTAAATGTGGCAGCGCCAACATTCACGTTCTCCAAGCACTTCAGCCAGGTTTCCAGCAAGAAAGTGAGACTACTGAGTATTAGGAAATCAGGCACTTATAAAAACAGCTTTTTATGCAGTATTTGGAGAATTAAAGGATCAGAATGAATTGGGAAAAAAGCGATCAGTAGCTCCAGTGTAGACAGATCTAAAGCAGACCTTGAAACAACCTCCTCAAGTGGAGCCAGAAAGCTGGCTGGCGTCGTTGACTATGTGGCTTCTGTCACTATGTCCACATCTGAGTGTGTAGTTACTCAGCGGAGAGCTGGTCAGGGAGCAGCAGGACGTGAGAACAAACTCTGCCTCTACATCTTAATGTCGACTTTCAAAAATGAAGTGTTTTTTGCCTTACTTTCTTCTCTTCAGACTCTGAAGATCATCTCGGTCAGCCAGTCCTCACCTTGAACCCTTTTAGGAAAGAAACCTGGGAAATACTGTGTATTTCCAGTGTAAGTTGACACAATGCAAAAATCACCCACCCACACCGCAGCTGCCACATTTTCAAGGTAAATTCTGTCGTGGCTTTCATTGCGTGAATTGTAAACATGAAAAAATCAGTTCCTCCTACTCTCTCGGCAGGCATGGAAATCCAGCCCCAGAGAAGTTAGCTTCTCAAGGACACAGAAAGAGTTAGTGTCTAAGGAAGTATATCATTTTGATGCCCAAGACAAGGTTTTTCTTTTCCCAACTCAGTGAGAACTCATTATACTTAGGACTAGATTACACCCAATATCACTGTAAAACTGGTAGCAAAAACGTAGTAAATAAGGTATATTTCAGATTGTGACACTAAGGATCGTGTGATTTTTCCTAGTAACTATTCTGTCTTTTCAGAAACAATGTAAAATGCCCTTTTTTCTTCTGTCAAGCTTCCATTTATTACAGATCATTATTAGAATTTTCTCTTAAATCATTTTAAGGTATCTCATCATTTTATATTATCCTTGTCCATATTGTACCCTGTGAATTATTGAAGGTTAATGCATCTATATTCTGAGTGATAAAGCTATGGCTGATGATTTTAAATATGAAGTCATTCTTTTCCCCTGGTATAATGATAAATTTACATTATAATTAACAGCCAAAGAATTCCTTTTTATGCTATATAATGATGCTTTGCTTCAGCTTTGCTTTTCAGACAGTACACAATAAATCACAGGGGGAAAATCTTTATTTTTAATATTCGCATTTATATATTTAATGAACATTATTGAATTTTTCAAGTACTTATTGGAACAGAGGAGAAATATTTGTGCACTATTGTTTTATTTCCATCTGAGGGAATGCTGTGTTCTGCTGAGGCTAGAATGTTAATAATTAGCACCTCTATTGGAAGTCAGCTCCTGGTTTTCAGCGGCATTATGCGGGAAAGCTGTGTTTCCCGAGTGAACAGAGAATTACACAGTTTTATTAAAGAAGAGTCTTTCCTTTGAATACAATTTTAAGAAAATCTTCAAAGGAATGAATTTAAAGCCTCAAATCAGAGCACACTAATTAGTGTGTAACAATGAGTTAGGCGGAGAGCACCAGGCCTTGTTAATTTTCCAGGCCCATTCTGTAGTCTCTTTGCTGCATGCTTCCTTTGATGAGTCAATTTTATCTAGGTGCAGCTTTTTATATTTTAAATACTGTCATAACACTTCTAAAGTTTTAGAGAATGGTACATGCCGATGCTGAAATCTGGCAATTATCTTCTAACTCTATATTCCAGCAACTCATTTTATGGCTCAGGTTAAATTGCTTAATTCAATTGCAAGTATTTTGCATTTATAATATTGCTTTAAGTGGCATGTCTCTGAATAGAATAATGTAACTACATATTTGTTTATGTAGCATTCACACTTAGAAATAAAAATGTGCATCAGTCATCAAGTACAAATCAGTTATTTAAGATTCAAAGGTCTCAGGAGTATGAATTCCCTTGATCATATTATTCTACCCTGCAATGTCTTTTAGGAATTTAAAAGTTAACATATCAGTTTCCTAATTTAAAAATGCTATGTAGTACAAATGAGTTATCAGAATAAACTGTTTTCTTCATTTAGTAAATAGGGAGGTATTGATCTCAGAATGTCATGGGAAATTAGAAAACAATAACACCAGAATGTCATGTAACTATGATTTATGACTTTGCCAATATGAAGTAGAAATTGTTTACTATTAAGGTCAATATCAAGATTCATTGATGCAAGTGTACACAGTGACTAAAACTAAATTGAGAATCAATGTTTACATCAAGAAAACATATATCTTCCTATGGATAAAAATGTGCCAATATATCTTGCCATCTTGTTATTACCTATTATGAGAATTCAATCCTTGAAGCATGATAAATATTTTTCAATTTAAAAGTCACCTACTGCTTCTAACTATTGGTCTCTGCATCATTAGTGATGGAATATTAGATTATTTCCATTAAAACTTGGTATTCACATAAAAAATACATGAATCATAAGTACAGTTCCCCTCAGAATTATCGAAAGATCCAAAATCTTTTATGTAGTAACCTGGGGAGATTGTTATCATAGAAATCAGAGCGCTAGGTCAAACAGATAGATTTCCATTTAGGAGCAGCTTGGAAAATGGGTACAGATGAAGTATTACATAATTAAATAAAACTTTAAAAATGATACATTTAAACAGGAAAGACTTATAAAAAATGAAAAGTTGACTGAGCAAAACGGTCTGCGTCTCCAGTCTCAGTTACTCTGGAGGGTGAGGCAGGAGGGTGTGATTTTTGAAGTCAGCTGAGAAAAAGCAGTATACCATCTGGAAAAAAAGTTGATAGAAAAACAAATATAACTTATAATATTTTAAAGAATTGTATTATTTCATGGATCAGCTTACTTAAACTTTCTTATGTATATAAATTAAAATTTTAAGCAACTCAAAATCTCTTCAATCTTTTCCCAACTCTTTTTCTTCCAATTTCTTTGCTAGGTATTGATTATTTTCCATTTGTGACTTATCACAAATTATACTTGTCACAATTACTTCTGACTATTTAATATTTATCATAACTATTTCTGAATGTTTAATTTGATTAATAAATTTGTCTTTTATGAACTGGCTATATGACTAGCAGGCAGAACGTGTAATTTGAAGCTACAGTTAAACTTAAATAGCTTACAAAATATTTGCTGAACTTTTGTTGTTGCGAGGCTTAAAAAGAAGACACTGGAAACAGGACACATGATGTCATTACATCTGATATCCTGAAAACAACAGCAGCAACAATTGCAGCACAGAAAGAAAAGGGGAGAAATAGAACACTTTCCAAAGGGTCACTTTTTAAATTGTGGCGCTAGAATCACAAAGGCCAGTGAAGACGCTTTGGGAGCTGCAGAATTAGGAACGAGCAAGGACATAGCTTAGTAGCAAGCATTCACTGCATGCTTCTTTTTCTTCAGGTGTAGACTTGTGAGTGTGTGTGTGTGATGAGGATATTGAAATCTATTTTAGCATATTTGAAATACATAATAGGTATTAGTAATTATGGTGATGATGTAGTGTTAAAAGCACTAGAATTTATAACTACAGTGTAACTAGAACTTTGTACTCCTTAATCAAGGTCTGTTTTCCTTATCCCTCTTCCCTCTTTCCAGTGTCTTTATAAATTGTTAACTAATGCCTATCATAATTAGCACCATTAAAGCTTTCTATAATGTATACCTACTTCAAAACATCACATTGTACCCCATAAATGCGTACAATTACTATTTGTCAATTAAAGATAAATTTAAAAATTCACATACATTCACCTCCTACATGCACGCGTACAAGTATGCGGCTGAAGAAAGCAAAGAGTGTGATGAATGCTTACTACTGGGTGGTATCCTTGCTATTCCCTGAGCCTGGAAGGTCCTAAAGGATCTTTGCTGATCCTTGTGAGCAGTACCATAATTTAGAAAGTACTCCTAGGGAAGGGGCCTATTTCCTCCCTTTTCTTTCTGTGTTTAATCATTATTCCTGTTGTGTTTAGGCTGTCAGATACAATTAACTTTTTAAGATTCTACATATAAGTAAGATCATACAGTACTTATCTTTCTGTATCTGATTTCATTTATCATAATGTTCACCAGTTAATGTCACAAATGATAGAATGTTCTTGTTTTTAAAATTTTTGTACTATTTCAATATACCTATGTGCTACCTTTTTTTTATTCATCCCTCTATTGATGGATACTTAAGTTGCTTCTCTTTCATGGTTATTGTGAATAGTGCTGTAGTAAGTATGATAATGAGTATAGCACATATCTCTTCAGCATGTTGATTTCAATAGTTTTAATATATATATATATATTTCAAAGTTTCTGCTGTCTTATCTTTCTCTGATTCCAATAGTTAAAATTACATCCCTGAAAAGTAAGAAGACAAAACAACAAACTAATCTTTGCATGTGAGAAAGTCAAGTTGGAAGGATCCTAGTCTAGAAGGTTGGAGATCTATGTGAGCTCCCATTTGGATAGTGGTCTGACTGTAGGAATTTCAAAAACACTTCAGTTGTGAAAAACAGAGATTGTTGTTAGTAAAAATCATACAGCAGAAAAGTATTACTGCCCTATCCACTGACCTTCCACTCAAGTGAATGGAAACTTTTATAATTGCTAGCTCAGTAGCAAGATTCTAAAAGTGTGGCATGAGAGGAGGGATAATAATGCTATTTAATTTTGAATGATTATTACTAAATAAAGCTACTGGTAAAATAAATGTTATTACCAAGAGTGAGAAAAAGAACATTATGAGTCTGAAATTATGAATCAAATTATAAAGAATTAGCATAACAAGTGCACTTACAATTACATTTCTAACACCATATTGAACTTCATTAAAAGTATAATTGGCAGCAAAATCAGAAGTCTGTTGCTTTGCTAATAAATCTGCTCTGCTTTCATTTCAGACTGACAATGAGATGCAGGGATAGCTGGTGGTATGTTTACACCATAGTATGTCACAAGATCTATACAAAAAAGATCTACTGATTGTACATACAAATGTAGAAACCTTCTGCAGCTAACCCCATTGTATCGCTTTCAGAATGTTTAGGTGGTGAAGGACACAGTAAGTTTAATCGCAGTAGGACGGGAATTGTGGGCAGCAACTCTCTCTCTCACCCAAGTTTAATATTTGCACAAATCCTTGGGTAACAACGTTCTGAAATCCAATACATATTTAGACTAAACTGTAGCAAAAGATGTAACTGGAAATTATTTAAAACTTCCAGTGAATTCAGTGCAGTATGCATTCACATCTGTCTTTATAAATAACATGTTTTTTCTTCATGTACTAAATTATAAAAGCCATAACCAGTTCATCTTGAACAACCTGCCCTTCTTCCTGGCACATGATTCAGCTACATTATTTTGGAAAGATCAACTATTATATCATCCAGAAATATTCAGGCCCTGGAGATAATGTTAGTAAGAAAACATTCCATTAGTAAATCCTGCTGCCCTGATGCACATATTCTACTTTTAATATGTTAAAACTTGTTTACATCACATTATATTCTCATCTTTTCTAAAACGACACTTCTATAGTTTTCCAAATCATTAAAGTTGCTGACCTGGAAATGCCTCTCAAGATAATAATCAATCCCAGAAAATAAGGCGATTCCATATTTTTGTTCTGAGTTCAAATGTTTTAATTAATTATGAGAGGGGATCAGCCATAGCATGTGAGTAAAAAAAGTTTAAAGCAGAGTTTGGATTTTGAGCTTTGCTCCTTGGGTCCTAGTTCCAAAAAAGTTTTTGTTGTTTTTGCTGAGAAAATAAACACTTCAACTCGATGTCTGATGTGTGAACTTTGAATGTTAGCCAAACACTAAAGCACATAACGAAACAAGTGACCTTTTCATTCCTTGGTGATAGCTGCATGTGATCCCAGATCCCCAGGATGCATCTTTGGTAGAGAGTCGTGTCTAATCATCTAGCTCACAATGTCTCAGCATGTGAATGGCTTGGGAAAAGCAACAACCTTTCCACTTAATCGAGCGATCAATGAAATATAGATCCATGTTGAAAAAATGATACTATCTTGCTAATAAAAGTGAGATAAATTTAATAAAATGAAGATTCATAACAATCCCAATCATTTGGGGGCCTCATCTCTTGCTGCATATACTTGAATCATTCATCTTATGCAAAATATGCATGTTTTCTGTGCATTTTCAGGCTTTATACTTCTGAAAAATATTGTACATAATCCTTATTAGTAATGAGCCATAAGGTATTGATTATTCCTTTTTTTAAAGTATAATTACTTCTGAATAATTTCCTACCATGATTTTTATTCAATTTTAAATATTTAAATCATAACATATAATGAAATTTCACTATATTAAATATTTTTTATAAAACTTCTAAACTTGTGTTTACTTTTCTATAATCTTAAAACACTGTTACAGTATATGTACGAGATAATAAAATGTTACTGAATATACACCTTATCCCTATGGTTATTATTAGGCAGATAAATGATGCATTCTGGATTTTTTTTTAATTGAAAAACTGAAACATGCAATTTAGAATCAAAAATATAATTCGAATTTAATTTTGTAATCAGTAAATTACATTTGAACATTATTTATAGTTGTATAATCATTAAATTGTACAATGACATCTCCCAGATAGACATTAACTATACCAACAATACATCTCACATTTGTATGAGATTTTTAGAAGCTTTATTGAGCTATAATTGATGTAAAAAATTACCCACATTTAATGTATGCATTTTGACAAATTTAGAAATAGGCATACAACATGTTTATATCACCAAAATTAAACATACTGAACATAACCGCCACCTCTTAACACACACACACATACATAAACACAAACACACAGAACGAAAGTACACAAAGATATTTTTGTATCCATTCTTTAGGAAAAGAAGCACCATGTGAGTAGATAACTCTCATTATTGCTAAAAAATGAAAATGCATATCACAATATAGGAAATGATATTGTTTTGGAGGCTCCTTACTGGTGGTATATTCTATTTTCTTTGAAATATGTTTATATTATGTATTGTAATATGTAGACAATAATTAAGGATTTGCTATACTTATCTTCTTAAGCATTAGCAAGTCCAACAAGAACCTAATAAAAAGTCGTATTGTAAAAGAGTACAACCTAATAATGTGTATTTTGAAGATGTAAAAGAATACACGTGTTCAAAACATTCTTCCACACTCGGAGGATGATGTTTATCTCTTTCTGGTACTGAGGAGCTTGCAGTTTCCAGGATTATATCATTTGAACTCAGAGCATCCGTGGGTGCCAATTAGGAAGGCATTATTTGTCTTCCATTCCAGAGGTGGAAAAGTGAGCTGTGAGATAATAAAAAGATACACTCAAGGCGCACCAGAACACTTCAGTTATGAAGCTGGAGTAGAACATGGTACAACAAACCATGAAACAGGGGACTTTTTCTACCAAAGATTCCAGTCATCATAATACACCTTTGAAGAACACTGTAGACTTGCCGTGATGGCTTGTCTAATGGTGAACAGGGTTAACTTCAATCTAAAAGCATAAACTTCTAAAATTGTGTTCAGAAAACTAAGTCTTCAATTCCTAGAAAGTTTTAAAAATTCCTTCTCAGATTTACCTTTGTCTACAACATCTAAGATTCAGAATATTTGTTTTATTTTGATATAAACCATTAAAAATTACCTTTTGTTCACTCATTTAGAGAGATTATTTCAGGTTAAAGCTAAGGGTTGCTATGAGAAATCAAACACAAAATCTAAGTTCTAATATGTGTATATTAGATTCTACAACCTATATTATGTGCAAACTTAGGCACACACATGACATGCTTGTAAACTGATAAGTTAAAAAATGAGAAATATCTTTCTTTTATGGATGAATAGCAAAAATAAAAAATAACAACAAAATGTAATTAGGATAAAATAAATGCCAGAAATAGATCCTAAGTCAAAAAGGAAAAATCAAGAGTAAAAACAGTCAAATAGAAAAAGATATTAACAACATACAGAAATAGATTTAACTTTTTTCTTCACATTCAGTATTTCAATGCCTTCAAGAATAAATATACAGCACTAACAACTCATTTCTTTCTCTTCACTTTTCCTCTGTCACCTTTGAAAAGGTTGATTTGCTTTTCTTCATTACCAAGTGCCCTTGGTTTTTCTTTACATTATTTCCTATTTCTTGGAATTGGACTCTTCAAGGTTTTAAATCATATTCTGATATACTTACTCTTACCACTAGCCTCTTTTATTAAATTATAAAGAAAAGAGTGAAAAAACTGTAAGTACTGATCCAAATTATTCCACATCCAACTAGGAAATTCTAATACCACTATATGCAGACTGGCAGTGTAACAAAGCTTTAAACATGAGTAATAAATGACCAGACAAGGTGGTTCTATCCCCAACAGGAAAATTCTCAAGTTAGATAAATAGTAATAAAGCTGAGAAGCCTCATAGACAGTAGATTTATGCTTTATAGCTGTTAAAGCCCCACACTTAACCAGCCGGTGGGGCAGAAACATTTCCCACGGATCATAAATCACCTGCCTTTCTATAGTACTCAGTGCTCACCTTCATGTTACTTCTAAGACAAATGCTACCATGTAGTTCAAGGAAATTTGCATTGTGTGGTAGAATTATATGAATTGCCCATCCAGTTCTCCTGAGTGCCTGCAGATTGTCATAAAATAACAAAAGCAATACTATATTATGGAATTGCTGCTCACAGCACGACTCTTGATGGTGAGCCAAAGTACTGGAGAGTGTTAGAGTTTAGTTAGAGCTTTAGTGTTGGGCCATAAAAACACGTTTGAGCAAGATATGGCTATTTGAAAAGCTCGTGTTCATTTTTCTACAGACCAAATGAAGCATAAAATTTGTGGAAACACTATCGAATACAGTGTTTTCCACCTAGTTCCCAGCAATTTCTAGCAACCAGGACCACAGAATATCACAAGAACTATAAAAGACAACTGACTTCAGAAAATAACACCAAATCTTATATCAACAGAGAGTAAGTAGAAATAAATTCTTTATAGATATAAGCAACCCAAAACAAGGGTGGGAAAGCGTCAGAAGTGAAAAACAAAATATACCTCACTTGTACATTTGTTTAAGGAGCTATCTAATGAGAACTGATCAGGACCCTTTTCTTCCTCCAAGCATTCATTTTATAATTAGTAATGTTCCATTGTCTGAAATAAAAATACTGCCTGTTTTGTACTGACCCACATAGGTAAATTACTTTACATAAAATATTACACATAGTATATTAAGATGTAAAACTTGGGCACATATGTATTTACACTTCCTCCCAAATCACATCAGGATTGAAGTACTATGTTCAAATTGGAGAGAGACAACCATGCTACAGCCACAATATCCCTAAAATTAGGGAAACTAGAGGTGCAGAGAACAATCGAGAAAAGAAGGCCTGATTTGGTTTGGAATTTTTTTTTCCTCTGTAAAGCTTCAGAAAGATTTCAAAAGTGAGTGAGGCACAAAGAGTTTGACATCTGATGTAGGGCAGAAATCAGTAGCCATATTTGTAACAAATGGACCAGATAGCCTACCGCCTTATATCATCGCCACTATGACCACCACACCGGTTCCGAGTGTACGTACTGATCTCTACGGTGGGTTTGTCTGTTTAGAGTCCCACCAACAATGAAGAGGCGTTCCTTTCTCCCCGCAGCCTCTCCAGCATTCGTTATTGGTTGATTTTTTTCATAGTAACCATTCTTTCGGGAGTGAGATGGAATTTCAGTGTTGTTTTAATAAAAGTAAATGGAAAACATATATATATGTTTCAATACTGAAAATTTGAGAGCATTTATCTCTGAATTAAGAAGTTAAGCCAATTGGAAATTTACTGCTTAATTGATAAATCTATGTTTGATTCATTTAAAGGGAAGATAGATTTTATTATAACTAATGGAAATTTCTATGGGCAATGGAAATATAATTAGTCATTTCCAAATAATTGATGAAAAATATTCAAGGGCTGATCTTTGATTAGAAAAACTCAGTAACTGTCAGTAATAATGTGAGAGTTTAAACATACTTGTGAATTTTCTTACTGCACTTTATAGCACTATAGCTTGCTGGAGTTGAAGAATTTTACATTTTTAATTTGCAAATACTGGTCCGCTCAACCTACGATGCCATCTTTAAAATATGTGGACAGATTGTGGGAATCAATTTGAATTTTTAAAAATGAAAGAGATATGCAAAGTATATGAAAGAAAAAAATAGATACTAAGTCTATTGGACCCAAAATGAAAATAACATTCTAAGGAAGGCCGTCGCCATAGAAGACCTTGCTTACTCCCTTATCATCTACACTGGTGATGAAACAGGTTCTAAGATTATTTGAGCCACTCTGTTTTGGCCCTCCTTCATAGACTAGATTAGCCTGACATTTAACTAGTAAATCTCTAAAGACACTTTCAGTGAATTATTATCTGAAAGGAAAGAAAAGGATAATATACTGTCTCAACTCTCCTGAAACATTAGTAACTCAGAAGTCAAGAGCATTTTGTACTAGCATGTTAGCCTTCCTTTTTGGGAGTGACATCCACGATAAGTTTCTTTGTTCTTTGATATTCAGTAAATTCTTTTGAAACTTTCCTCCAATGTAATACCATTCAACAAACATTTAATTTGATCTAATTGCTTTTGAAGTTCAGAAAGCACAATCCTGGCACTATAAACTTGAAAAATTAGGCACCGATCATGCTCCGGCTCTGAAGAAACTCATGTTTTTTCTCAGGTTATCCAGTAACAATATTTGAAAGTAATTTAATTTATTAAACATCATTTAAAAAGTTCAGTGAATTTTCTTGTGTATTTTGATGACAACGTGACATTACCTACAACTGTAAATTTTGATTAATCTAAAGTTTTCCATGAAGCATACAGATCCAAAACCATTTTCAATCTAATTCTCTTTAGATGGGTTAGATAATGGTAGTAAAATTCTACCTTGAAAAACAGTTTCACTGCGAATTAACCATTTCACATTCTGAGTTTCATTCTATATTTTCCAACTTCCACTTCTGAATAAGTCAGATGAGAAAATTATCTAAATTTTAAATGTTCATTAAAACATTTGTGATGTGTACTTCTCACCCTAACCCTAACCCTAACCCTAACCCTAACCAAAACAACTGGTGTTGCTTGATGATTGCTAAGACTGCATAAAAAGGGGTGACCTCTGCGGGGGCAGATGGTGGGCACCCGTCTGAGCAAAGCCAGGCTTCCGAAGCCGGCACCACGTGGCTCGCCGTCACGGTGGCCTGAGGCCTTAGGCATGCCACCTGCTCACCTCTTACCTGGCCTCGTCCAACAGTCTTCTGACTGAGCGCCTCTCATTTTTTTTTTTCTTCTGTTACAACTATAGGAACATCTCAAAACATCAGTGAAAATAATTTTGCTGAAGAAAAATGTGCTCTTTTTAAAGCATAAAATCAAAATCCTGCGAAAGTTTCCTGTTGCAACTCAAATACAAGCCCATCTGTAAGCCAAACCGCATACTTCTGCAGGGCTTTTGAGTCTATCCCATTGTACAGCTGCTTCCTACCCCAGACCACAGTTTCTCATTCTGTCAACCTCATTCTGTTGCAGAACTTCTTGGACTGTTAATGTTATCTTCCCCCAGGCTGCGTGTGACCACCTTGTTCCTGTATCTTTTACTTGAAGTCAAATGTCATCTTACCCATAACTTTGACCATCTTATCAAAAGTATTTCCAGCCATTGCCACCCAACCATCTTCATTCTCTATCACACTGTAAATATAAATATATAATTGTTTAATTGAATGATATGTGTACCTGAACTGACCTAATCTATTTTTCTCTTTAGTGTCTGTTCCTGCTACAGTCACAGCCTGTTTGGTATGACTGGACCACCAGTACATAATTCAATGACTGGAAGAAAATGAGCATTTAGAAAATATTTGTAAACTAGCCAGTTGATTAATGTCATTGCTGATCTGACTTTATCTCCATTGGGAACTCTTATTATAATAATAAATACTGAGACTGCTATATGTTTCTGTTATTTCTTTTACAAGTGTGATTCATATCTTTTTGTTTGCAGTTTATCACTGTGTGTGAGAAAAATCCCTTAAAGCAGCTTCAGCTTGCATATTTGACCCTAAGTAGGGCCTGTTTTCATGTCTAACTGATAATATAATTTTTTTAAACAAGAAAAGAATTTCATTTTAGTTTTCAAAAATCATCGATTTCTTTTTCACAGTATTTATTCCTGTTTAATAGATGCCATTTTCACTATTTCTTGTGCTACTTCTTGTTCTACTGTGATGGTCTTATTCTGTTTGCTTTTTGAATACCGGGTTCTGTTGATATATTCCACGTCTCTCAAGCATTTGCTGATTTCTCATTCTTCAGATTCTATTGGTTTACTCAATTTATTTTGCAAAACAATGGAATGTGAGGGATAAAAATTAAATTGGTAAATTTTTTAATGTAGTTAAATTTACTTTTAAATATGTCAAGACAAACAATTTAGAAGTTGAAAACATAAGCATATTTTCAGGGAGATTTCCTAACTTTATTAAGATATCGAGAATAACCATTTTATTACATTTTATTATATGAAGAGATGCAAATGCAATTTCCAACAAATATTCAGTGCGAAATGGTAATTTCCAGATGATCTAATTGAATCTCATAATATGAATCCAGTGGTTGGTACATGAAGGTTGTGGAGTCTGACATTCGAGCTAATAAACTTCAGCCAAGTGGGTTACCTGATCTGCTACTTGTGGCTTTTGTCCATGAAACTAACAGATACAGAATCAAAAATTTTGTTCATGATGTACTTTATTACAAGTACCTCATACAACCAATGAAATGTTTAACTTGTCATGTTATTCTATTATTTTCTTTACAGTTCATTTGTTTCTGTTACACAGCCTTGTATTTTATTATTACTCATTGTTACTAACAGGCACACTCAATAGAGTTCCAGCTGAAGTTTCTGTCATATTTTAACTATGAGACTAATGACTGTAACATATAACAGGTTCAATTACATGTATTGATTCTAAGATATGTTTCTCCTTGTTTTGTTCCTTAAAAATAATGCAGTTGGCTGTATTTATAATCTATTGATGAGTTAATTGAGTTAATCTTATAAAAGAAAATCTTTAAAAATCTACAGGTAATATGCTTAATAATATTGATGCTACTTCGTACTTGCAAGGCACATAACATTATTTCACAATCATATCGTATTTCCTTCTGTTAACCTTCAAAGCTCTAAAAACAGTACATAATAAAATATATCTTTGAATATATTAACTCTTTTAATATTTGTATGACTTATTTCTGTGATATCAATGAGAGGATATTAAATGGCTCTCTGTCAAATGCACCTACACACACGCGCGCAGGCACACACACACACACACACACACACACACACACACACCCCTAGATAATATGAAGCTTCTTCATTATTTTTCCTTACTAAGTCAAACTATTCTAATCATATGCCTATTCCAGGGTAAAAGCCTATTAGATTCTATCAGATTTTTAAAATTTTCTTTATTTCAATGTAAGTAGATATTAATAAACAATTAAAACTTTTTTCTATAAAAAATTCATAAAATAATTGGCAGATAACCATGGTTAATATACTCTGTACCAGGATATTAAAAGAATAGCCAAAAATGTTACTGAGATGCAAGTTTAGCAGCTATCAAGGTGTTCTGTTATGCACCCTAAGAGGCAGGGTAGCTTGACTCTATGGATAAGATCGATGTTATAACTGCTAAAACTTTACTGAATGAGTTGTCTGTTGTGGTTTAACTACAACACTTAATAGTCTTAATGCCATCCCCAAATATACCTTACAACTAAGTGTGTTCCTCCTTTCTCTTCTCACTTGATTTAATCTTGTAGAGGGTATATACCACAAATGTGCACCAATACATTTTTTAAATTAAAAATTATTAAAAAGACAAATTATCTGTATGAGCACACAGAGAGATGTACCCTTCCACACCTCTGCGTTCTGCTCTCCAGACCAGTCAGCTCTGTTTGGGTAGCTCTTTGCCAAGAGCTGAAATCTTTCTCCAGACGGGACAGTTGAGGGCTCATTAGGCTTGCATCTTTTAATTCCCTTCTCTCAGGGATCACTGCCATTATTGCCTGTTGTCCAATGTCTGGCGATCACTGTTTCATACATTTCATATTAATTTAAGGTATTATAGGTAAGAGTTAAGCACAGTTTCCGCTACTCTTTCCCACAGGGTGGCAGAAGTCCTTAGCAATTGTTTGCTTAGAATCTTCGATGGAGGGGCTGGGGATTTAGCTCAGTGGTTAAAGTGCTTGCCTTGTGAGTACAAGGCCCTGAGTTCAATCCCCAGCACCAAAAAGAAAAAAAAAAAAAAAAAAAAAGAATCTTCGATGGACTCAGCTAAACAACTGTGCTAAGGAGAATGTGACAGTTTTGGATGCTTTCTGGATTTTGCTCTTCCACTACCTTTGAACAATAAAACTTTCTAAAGCCTTAAACATGGAGAAATGTGTTTAGAATTACTTGGTGACCAGTTTTTTAAAGCATGTCCCATACCTTCGGGAGGTGACGGTGATTGTATCAGGGAGATTTTGTCATTCCCCGTGCGTCCAGATTGCCTCCCGATCTGTCACAAGGGCTGGTTTCAACCCCAACTAAAGGACCGATGTGGAGTCCCAGTTCGTCCATAAAACCTTTTCTGAATCCTTATACTTTTTTCCTTCAGCTCTACTGTGGTTTAAATATTTATCTCCTCCCAAAAACATAGTTGCCTTTGCAGCAGTGTTAAGAGATGAAACATTTAAGATGCAATTAGGCCATGAAAGGTCCACTCTCCTAAGATTAGTAACCTTATAAAAGAAAGAGTTTGGCCCCTTTTGATGCTTTCTCATCTTCTCAAGTCTCTTGTATAATTATACAATGAGAAGTTTCTCAGGAGTCTCCAGCATCTCCATATTGGACTTCTCAGCCTTCGGACCTGTGACCCGTATGTTTATTTTTTTTTTGTAATTTACTTAGTCTTAGGCATTCTGTTATAAGAGTATGAAAGTGACTAAAAGAAAATTTGTAACTCTACTTATATTATGGAATTTGTTATTTTTTCTAGTGATTATTTTTAAATTTACAAATAATAATAATTGTATGTCACAAATAATAATATGTTGTAAAGCATCATGTTTTGAAATATGGATACATTACGGAATGGCTAAAGCAACTAAAAAAATTAATAATGGTTTGCAGCAACCTCGTTTTATTTTCTTCTTGGCAAATTTATTTATTTATTTATTTATTTATTTATTTATTTATTTATTTTTTGGTGCTGGGGATCGAACTCAGGGCCTTGTGCTTGCAAAGCAAGCTCTCTAACCACTGAGCTAATTCCCCAGCCCCGAAATTGACTTCTGTATGTTCGACATCTAAATGCGATTGTTCTCTATTTGTCTTTGTCTGTATTATTGAGCTGAGGTCAATGCAAAGAATAAAGCAGGCAAAAAGGACAAGTGCAGAATCCTGATTGCAGGAGTGAGTTTCACACAGTTGAGAAAAACAGAACAGGGTGGTGTGTCCAAAGAACAAGGGGGTGAAGAGAAAAGGAGGGAAAATAGAAGGTCCAAAACTATCCAGAATTCAGATTATAGGAACTGTAAAACAGTGAAAGGACTTTGAATCCTATTCTGATATTGTGATTGAAAAATGAAGACCACTGGAAATGAATTAATTCTGTTTTCATTTAGAAAATCAAGTTGTTAATAAAAAGGAAGGCAGAAGACCGATTGTTAGCATTGAGGTATCCTGGCAAGACTTGATAGTGGCTTTGACTTTTTGCTGGTGGTAAAGGTGGGAATGCTAATAAAGTTTGTGGAAATATAATTTAACTGTAGAATAACAGAATTAGCTGCTGGACTGGACATATAGTTTGACAGAAAAAAAAAAGAAGTCAAGAATTATTTTCAATATGATCATGTAAAAATTTTGTATTAAAATGTTCTATTTATTTTCTTACATGAATCATAAATTGTATAGTTTGGGTGTTGTGGTAGACTGATATGGTCAGCTTGCACAGAAACGCCCAGCTGAACTGAGTTGGTGTGGTTTTGTGCATAGAAGAACCACCTGAGGATTGTTGCGGACACAACGTAGAAGAGAACCCGAGCAGAAGATAGGGGCCAGCTGTTTCTCAGAAGCTCTGTTGTGGCTCGTTCTCCCGAAGGGGACTTGGCTGTTCTCGTCATAGAAGGAGCTCGGGGCCTTGCTGTCATCGAGGATGGCTGCTGTTGCTTCGGAGGAGCTCTGGTTGTCATCTCTGCTGTGAGCATCGTATCCTGGTTCCAGCATAGACTTCTTTAGCCTTCTAATGCAGACAAGGTTGTACACGGGACAGTGCCGTGGGCTTCCAGCCCTTGATTGGATCTTTTTGGGTCTCCAGTGCATAGGTGGACATTCGGCACTCTTCCTGCATTTGGCTTGTGGGTGAATGTTGTAACTTGTAAATGTCCTGTGTTAAATAGGCTCTCTTGCAAACCATTGCTTCTAGAAATGTAACTAATAGAGGTGTAGTTCAGTAAAGTGCATGGAATAAAAAATTCACGTATCCATGATATTTGCAATTATCCATCGCGTGATTTATACATTTGTGAAATAAATTTTACTTGGGACAAAAATTAGTTCACCTCGAAGAAATCAACAGAATAAAGCTTCCCAATAGAATGTACCCTGATGAGAGAGTAGAGTTTGGAATCATTGATGCCCCATCGTATGAGAAATCAACAGGCATTTCTACTTTGTGAGAGTTTTTCTGACTCTGATATGAAAACAAATATAAAAGATGAGCCAGGCTTAAATAATTTCACTAGGAATTTCCAGCATATTAAAATGTAAATGTTTTCCTTATGTCAACATTTTTCTTTGAGTGTTCATACAGGTTTTTTCATTATTATAAGATGACAAAATCTATGAAAATTCTCAGTTGATCTGGTCATATCTAATTGCCTTCTGTTGCTAATTCAACTAGCCCCACTCACAGTTGGTCTTAGCACTGTCAACTTCAATCATGGCAGGAAGGAAAAGAATGTATTAAAGTTGCAGAAAGGATGAGATAATAGAATAGTAAGATGCCACCTCAGCTTTTTCATCTATTAGTACTTCTGCATAATAAAATTGCTATCATGATTATTAAAAGTGGTATTTTTTTCTATATAGCCTCTTCCAAAAGATAAAATTATACAGATAAGTAAGAGGGATGCTGATTAATTTGTGATTACAAAAGGTTCTTTTCTACTAAAGGAGCTTTTCCAAAAGAAGGTGCTCCCTTAAATCAACTCGTATTCAAATAAACTTATGACAGTAGACTGACCAAGCAGGCTATCCTGCAAACCATTTATTTGATTTATGATATCATAAAAATCGAAAGATAGTCCTTGCTAAACTTAATTGCTTAACATAGATCAGAATATTATCTTCTTGATACATTTATGATTTTTTTAGAACCAACCAATTTTACATATAACTCCTCTACATGAAATACGTTATAATAGGATTTCATTGACTGTTTTAGGTTGCAAATTTGAAATGTCTTTGTATTATATCATTTGTAAATCATTTCTCTATATATCTGCGTTTGATTGGGTAAAAGTCACATCAGAATGTTTGGTCATAAAACTAACCCTAACCCCTCCAGTGTCTTTCAGAAGGATATCATCAATCTTGTTATAAAAAGGTGGCTATGACCTTATAATAATGTATCCTGGAAAACAAGATTTCAAGCCTTATATAGTCTACTTTGGCAATAAATTACTTATTAACTGGCACTACAAATGAAACTATTCATCGATATTTTTAATTCAAACAGTAATTGATTTGTCTAAAAGTCAAGCTGCTTGAAAACTAACTAGAGGATATAGGTGAAAAAATAAAAATAAAACAAATAACATTTTTATAGAAAGAATTTTTTCAAAATTTTAGTACTGGAGATTCAGTTTACAAAAAATTGAATTTGTATGCTTTTCAACCACTAAACAGAGAAAACAAGAATAATTCTATGTCTTCATTGTAGAATACTGTTGCCAAATTTAGATATGAAGGAAATTTTACATTAACAAATTATATATACCATCAACATATTACAAGAGAAATATCAATTATTCTCATACATAAAAGTTCTGAATTTAGGACATTTTGCATTCATTCAAATGCCACATGGAAGCCAACTTTATAAAAAGCTGGTTTCTCACCAAGTAGTCTGCCAAGAATTTCGAGGTTCATTTTCAGCTTTAATAGAAGTCTGTACCAAGTAATTCATAGAATAAATCTTTCTTTGTCTTGCTAATTGTATCAGTCAGTGTTCCCTAGAGAAAATGATTTGACATAACATATATATGTATATCTATCTATATCTGTGTACCTATAAACTATATGGTTTTACAAAGTAGGCTTATAATTCCCACCTGCATTTAGGTGTGAAGAATTAAAAAAGGCTACCTTGGTGCTGGAGATCTGGAGGGTCCAATCAAATGTCAAAGGCCTGGAGTTCACTGCGGAGTCCCGTGGGACTTGGTACCAGGAGCCCACTGTGCTGCTCTGAAAGGCTAAAGAGTGCACTCGACACCTGGAGACTCACGTCCAAAGGCAATGGTGAAGGTGGAAGTTCTGAAGAAACAGAAACAAGACTTCCTTCTTCTTTCCCTTTTTATTCCATCCAGGCAACAAGCTTATTGGTTGGGATCATGCACATACAAGATGGGTCTTCTCTCTTCAATGACTCCATCAGACACACTCAGAACTACACTAAACCAATCAGCTGGGTGTTTCTTACTCAAGTTGACACCATAGTTAAGGATCATAATAATTGATGTTTATTTCAGCTGAAGCATGTATACTGGTGCAGAAGCTCTCCCGTGAGAAAAACACGGACGTTCCTATACTAACATATTCAGTAACATTTCTGTGTTCTGACTGTTGATGGTGTTGGGTTTTAGCTTCCACTATAAAACAGCAGAAAGTTCAATGCCCTACTACTTATTTTTAGGTAAGACCCATAACACTTTTCATAAATGAGGAATCTAAGTTTTTCAGGGGTAGGCAATGTCTATAGTGCATAAGAAATTTTGTTTCTGCTTGTCTAAAACATGCCTCCAACATAGGCAAATATCATTCCCTGTTGTGGGTTATTTGGAGATGCCCTGGAATAAAACACCTAAATACTCATGGGTTTTCATGTGAACAAACTTAGGCCAATGTAAAAAGCTAATAATGACCATAGTTTCATCAGTGATTTTGAAAGTTTGAAATAGATCATTGGTATCATTACATAATGTTAATACACATATTTTTAAATTAGAAATGTAAAATTGACTAAAATTTCATTTTAACTGGGTTTTATATTTATTCCTTCAATTATTTCAGTAATAAGAATTTTTCTATAGAATTGATAAGAAAAAATAATTTTCTGAACATTTTCCCTTTTACTAAACTGCAGTGAAAAAAGGAAAACTCTTGACATTGATATCTGCTTGGTGTAGTTAATTACTGTAAAGAACTGGATATTCTGAAATGTTATCATGTTTCTTTAGAAATAAAACAGAAATTCGTGTGAGCATTGTAGGGCAGGTTTTTAATATCTGATCACAAATTTAATGAACACAAATATTCTGAAATATTAATATTAATATTAGTTATCTATATTGATATGTGATAATTTTCACATCAATCCTTCAATAATAACAAAATTAAAGTACACATGCCCAATTTAATGTTGCTTGATTAATTACTATCACATTTTTCCTGAATTTTGTCTATTTTTTGCTCTCAGAGCAACATTTTGACATTTAACCTGTTATGTAATGTATGCATTTGCATAAATCTGTAGTTAACACTTATCCTATTGGCCCCTAGATAAAAATCCAAGTTAACTTTTAAGGTCAAAAATATAATATTTGTAAATAAACCTGTTAGTTCAAACAAATGATATATTAAATATTAGAAATTATGCTCCAGGCAGGAAATGGCCTCCTCCTTGAGAACAGTAAAGTATGTCAGCGACTAACTGTTTTGGCAATAAGAATGTAAAAAACTAAAGTATTCTTGGTATATCAAGAAGTTTTAAGGTCAAGCCTTGTCTGACTTTTAAGATTATTCCAATTTCATACTGACATTGTCTGTCGTAGGAAATTACTATTCTAGTTCCTCTCCATGAAAATATTTGTGTGTGTCCTAATTTTAAATAATACCTGCTCGTAAAAACATAGTTTTAATAAATAATAGGAAACATAAATGTATTTTATTTTCCATGTAGAAGTATGCATCCACACCAGTGTCAATATTTCTACATCCTATGATTTTAACATCTGTATTATTAGCATTAATTTGGGATATACATTTCTGAAATGTTTATTTTTTTATTTATATCATATGTACTATTTTAGCTTCATTAATTTATATATTTTAATAACTTTCAACGTTGATGATTAAGATGTTTCTTTGGTTTATTTTTCTGCTCTCTGCTTCTGACAGTGATAGGCTGTCAAATCCCAATACAACACAAAAAGCAGCTACGTGCAAGTGCTAGGGGAACATTCTTGCCTGGTCTTTGGTGAGCAACACACACTCCCAGGAGGGAAGGAAAAGTGAAGAAAAGGAGTTCTCGTTTTGTGCCTTTTGGTTTAAAAATTATTATAGTTAGAGCCTTAAGAAAACAGGCAAGAGAAAAAGTGGAAAATCATATGTTTGGAGGAGTGCTGAAATGGGAAGTTCTACTTCTTTGTTGCAGAGATGGTAGGACCTGGGGGAAAAGATCCCAGGAGAGACACCCAGCGCCATAGACTTGACAAGACAACCACAAACAGAGCTGCAGCCCAATTATCAGAGTTTATAGGTTATGTTTAGCACAGATTTTTGCCCACAAAAATGACAAACAAAAATGAAATACAGCACATCCTGAAAGAAAACAAAATAACTCTTACTTGTGTAATACTCCTAACGTCCAGGGTAAAAGAGAAAGTCATCCAACATAAGAAGAATCACTAAGATGCAGAAAAGAAATTTAGTAGGACTCAAATCTGCTATGGCCTTGATGTCATTTTAGCCATTAAGGGATTTAAAAGAAGTGTGATAACTATCCTCACTCAAACCAATGAAAATGTATTAATAATGATGAAAAAGTAAGAAGTTTCACAGAGAAATAAAAATGCTAAATAAGTCAAATACAAATACTAGACCTTGAAGAAGCAAATTCCAAAACTATAAAACAAATAATGATTGGACATAATTATTGCATGAAATTGACAGGGAAATTAGTAAATTAAATAGAAAAGATATCTGTAGCAATGGTCGAGTGTAAATGGAAAGAAGATAAATAATTGGAAAAAAAAGAACATTCAGAAACCTGTTGAGAAATGAGAGAGTTTGACATGCATGGAATTTATTTAGAAAGAGAGAAGAAAGACACTGGGGAATGAAAATATTTGAAGAAATAAGGCACTAAAATGTCCCAAACTTGATGAAAGACAATAAATATCTCCTTTTAATCATCTCAGCAAACTTACATAAAATCAGTTAACCATCAGTTTTAACTTTGGAGTTATTTTTATTTTGGTTTTCTGTGTCTTTCCAATCTAGTCTATTAATTTGTGTTTATCGATGTGTCAATACCACAATGTCTTAATTACTTGTTTCCCAATAATTTTTAAAATCATGAAATATGAATTAACTTTATTCTTCTGCAAATACACAATCTCTCATGCATCTCCAGTCTTTTGGCCACGCAAAGTAATACTGGTTCTAGGTTTTAAGGCCAGAATATTTGGGGTCATTTTTTATTCTACTACAGGATGAATAAGATCTAAATTCAACCCAAGTGCTACTTATTCAATGCTGCTTCAGAGGCTTGTAGGAGACCCGATGCTGGTAGTATGTGTCCTGTGCTACATAGCTGCACTGATGTATCTGATTCTTTTTCTTTCTTTTGGTAAAAATGAACTGAAGGTTTTTACAGGATTAGAGTGGGATATTGAATGGAAAATTCCTTTGACAAGTCAAATAGTAAAGGCTTTTTTTGTTTGTTTGTGTTCTTGTAATGTATTGGTTAGGTTTTGATATGGTAATGTTCCCCTCTTAAAATATTCTGCTATTTTCTGTAAGAGACTGCATAGACTTGGTATTTTCTCACCTTTATGTTTGTCTTGCTGCAGCCATCCCGGCCTGGAACCTTGTTTGTCACAGTATTTTCATCTATGAATTTAATTTTAGTAAGTTTTATCAAATACTTGGGAATAGAGTTGTTAGAAGTATTTTCTTCTTCTAACATCTGTGGGAACTATAGTGAAATTCCCTATTTGATTCTTGATATCAGTAATATGTGTCTGTTCTCTTTTTCTTTATCAGCTTTTTATTTTGACAGTACTGAGGATTGAACTCAGGGCCTTCGCACTGAGCTATATTCCCAGCATTTTTTTTTTTTTAATTTTGAGATTGATTTCTACATTTTTTATTTTTCCTTTCACTTTGAATTTAATTTGTCTTTTTTCTAGTTCCTCAGGGTGTAATCTCAAATCATTAATTTGAGACATTTTTCTTTTCTAAAATAAGAATTTAAGGGTATAAATTTCCTTCCATTTAATTCTAATTTAATAGTACCCCACAAATTTTGGTATGTTGTAGTATTCATTCATTTTTCAGTTAAATATTTGTAATTTTTCTTGAAATTTCTTCTCTGATTCATGGGCTACTTAGAAATGTATTGCTAATTTCATATTTTTGGAATATTTTCTATTATCTTCATACTTAACTGTATCTTTCATTTCTGAAAGATAATTTCATTGGATACAGAACAGCAGGTGGTGGGGTTGAGGATTTAGCTCAATGGTAGAATACTTGCCTAGCAAGCGCAAGGCCCTGAGTTTGAACCCCAGCACCACAAAAAAAAAAAAAAAAAGAATGGCAGGTGGATATTTGTCCCTTGCAACAGTAAATATTTTATTTTACTTGCTTCTTACCTGTAGGGTTTGTGAACAGATGTCTGATGTTAATCCTTGTTCTTGTTCCTCTAAAGGTAAAGCATATTTCCTCTCTGCCTTTAACTTCTTTAAATGCCTTCTCTGATTTGAATTTTTTTCCACAGTATGAAAATCATACCCTAAGGTGTGGACTGCTCAATATTTATTCTGTGTTCTCTAAGCTTCCTGGAAGTGTAGTAGGCTGTCCATTATTAACTGGAAAATGTTCATCCATTTTTAACTCAAGGAATTCTTCTGATTTTTTTTTTTTTGGTCTTTTATCTCTCTGTAGTATTGCTGTTACATGCAAGTTATACCATTTGTAGTTGGATATTCTGCTCCCCCCATTATTATTCTTTCTTTTTCATTTCATTTTTGGTTTGGATAATTTTATTAGTATTTCACTGTCATTGATTTTTTTTTTCTTTAGCTTTTTAAATCTATGAGGATCTCACCACAGCTATTCTTCATCAGTTATATCATTTTTGGTTTGTAACATTTCCTATTGATTCTTTCTAAGTTTTCCATAGCTCACCTACACTGCCCTCTGCTCTTGCCTGTTGACCTCTTTTTACATTAGTGTTCACAGCATATAAATCATAATTAAACTGCTAATCTCATATTGATAAAATATTTGTTATTTCTGATTCTAGTTCTATTGTTTGATTCTCTCTCTCTCTCATTTGCCTTTTAGCATTCTCTGTCATTTTGTTGAAACTTGGACATGACATATTGAGCAAGAGGAATGAACTCAGTAGGTCCTATTGATGAAGGGAACAGAGGGGAAAGCAGCCTATGATGCTATTATAATGTGTTAGAGTGCCCTTAGGTTGTGGCCTTCAGAGATATGGCTCAGATTTCTTTCTTCCTCCCTTTCATTCATTCTTTCTTTCCTGTTCTTAAGTAAGAAAGGAAATCTGTTGGTGCTTTTAGTTGAATATTTTCCTTTTCTTCCTGGGAGTCTAGTGTGGCTAAGGTTGATTATTTCCCTTACTCTTTGTTGGTTAGAATCTGGAAAAATAGTACTTTTTCCTTTGTTAAAGAAAAAAGAGAGCTCTAGGCTATTATAAGATGGTTACCTTTCCTTTTCCTCTGCCAAAAGCAGGAAAGGATTTTCTCTAGCTTCATCCTGGAACCTGATACAGCTTTTGGATCTAATTCACGGGAGGGTGGCACTCCCTTTAAAGCTCTCTAGCAATTACTCAATTGCATTTCAATTTTCTTTTTAGTTGCTTACTCCATTGGTGGTTTCTACACCTTGCAAACTATAATTCTTTGTATGTGCAGCTCTCTCAGTTTTAGTTTGGCAGCATGGCCTGCAATGTCAAACTTGTGAAGAATGTAAGAAGTATGATCGATTTTATTATGTTCAGTTTTTTTCTTGTTGTGAGAACAGGAGCGAAGACTTCTAAACCATTTACACGTCAAAACTGCAAGTAATACCATATTTTCACAAAGGATGCTAATAATTTTGGAATGATGAAATATTGTGACTTCTTTCAGTATTAACTGTTTTGCAAGCGATCCACACAGGCAAATGCCCAGGAGCAGTACCTAAGACCATTCGGGAACTTCCTTTCTACACAGGTTTTAGATATATATGAGGATCTCATATATGTGAGGATAATAGAGATTATCAACTGCAGGTTGCTCAAATTTCCTTCTTTATCCTCTTACAAAGGTAGTGTGTTCTTTTGTACTAATTACACAATGATAAATCTCTTTTTCTACCGTGGGATCTGAGGATTGTGTAGATCCAAGAAGGGCTCATTTCCATTCCTCTAAATAGAAGATTTTCACTTTTGCCCCGAGATACACCCATTTGTATGGTCCAGCTGGTATTGTTTGTGCTATGAATCTCCAGGTGACCAATTTTAGTTTTTTCCAGAACTTGCTTTGACTATCTCTTCAATTCACAGGCCTTCCTTAAATATGGTGGCTTACCCTTGCAGATGACAGTTAGATTTATCTAAACTACAGTTTTTATTTTTTCCCTTTTATTTGAAAAAATATTTAACAAAGAGACAGAAGTCCTCTTTCTATAAAGTTATATACCAAAATATATATCATTTGTTCATTAGATTCAGAAGTATTAAACCTCCTGTTACTTCATTAGTTAGCTACTACAGTATTATGTATTATAATGGACTTATGTCCAAAGGACTGCGAAAGGTAAATCCAGACATCTGCATGTGGGCGGTAAAATAACCGAAACTTGAATAGCTTTTAGCAAAGAGTCTGAAATTAGAAGTCCTTTTGAGACATGATGGTAACTATAGTCCAGAGGGAAAGCAAAATAAATCTGTGGTCTCTAAAATAAAAGATAACTGAGATTTGATTCAACATACGTACTCTAAAAGATAGATTTACAAGTATATATTTAATTTCTCTTTCAATCTTCTTAAAAGTTAAATTTCTTTTCTTTTGAAGTTTTCAGGCTATCTCACCAATGAGTACCTTGATTTTGAGCTTGGTATTATGAACATATTTGTACGCCTTTGAAAGACAAAATTTGATGTCGGTGGCAAGGGAAGGATGGTGCAGCATGCCATAGACCAAGGCCAAGGCTACTTAATTGGTTACTTCTTTTTCCCTACCCTCAAACCTAAGGCTATGTCTTACAGCAACAACAGTAGTAATGAGTTTTGGCAACCCAGTCCGCTACTCAAACTGAAAAGAAGGTTCCGGAAAAAATAGATAAAATAACTCACAAAACCTAACTTGCAAACCACCTTTATTAGTATAGCATGGATGATTTAAAAATTGCAAAGTCTTGCGTCCTATTTTAGATAAACTATATAGGAATCTTTGGTTTTGAGGTCCAAGGATCTACCTTTTAAAAGTTTTAACTTAGAATGTTTACTTGATAAAGAATTACTTTCTCTTAAGCAAAACTGAAATTTAGAGATGATTCTACAGCAATATCTTTGTTTAGATAACGATATTTATTCTTCCTTAGGGGTTGCTACAGAATATCTTGATACTACCTCTTTCCCCAACAAAATCATCTTTAGTATATTCACACATTTTTATTACTAATTTTTAGAAAACATAGGATGATAATAAATGGAATTCAAGGTACTTCTCATACCACCTAAAATAGCTTTTGTACATGAGTAAAAAATCAGTTAATGAGCATAAAAGCTTTCAATGTTATAAATCATAAGCAAGAACTACAAAATTAGATTTCTCTTTTATAAGAGTTTTAGTTTTTAAATTCATATATTTCAACCTTTGTTAGGTGACATATAGGTGGCCCAAATTGTGTCATATTTAATGCTTGGATATTAAGTACTCATTTGGAGAATGCAGAGATTTGCCTGGAGAGGAAGAAACTAGTCCATTATCTATTGATACTCTGATGTATTTCATGTCAGATTAATAGATAATTCAGATGATTTTTGTTCTAATGAGTCTATGAAAGTTACATGTAAGCTCACTTTCATTCATTGTAGGAAGTAGTGCATATAGACAGTGCTGGGGCCCTAACCTTGTGAATTAGCATTAAAAGGAACCAGGAAAATAAATAAAATAGACTAAATCACACATGAATAAAATATATTTACTGTGGTGAAATCTCAGGTTTGTAAACTGAATCAACACATATGCTGGTCTTCCTGTGATAAACTCTCACAGATCTTGATAATTTAATGGATATATCATATTGTTCCCTGGAAATGCATTAGGTTATACAGACAATTATATTCCTACAGATCAGGTGAGCGACATTCATGGCCTCTAGACTTTCCTGTGTAGCTTTCACTCTGTGAACGTAAGATATATTTCACAATTATCTTCTTCAACAAAGACAGATAAAATATAAAGAGAAAGAAGATATGAGTTTAATAGGGATTGACTGACCAAAACCTAACAAACATCCAAATATATTTCCATACATAAAAATAATCCGCATATGGATACAGAATTTATTTTTTCACGTGTAGCCCCTCCTCACTCCCTATGGAATATGTCTTTGGAAATACCAAGATGGAAATAGAGTGAAAATATTTTTCTGATAAATACAATATATGTATATATTTACATTTTTTTCTCTGTGATATTTCAAGTAAATTTAAATAGTTTTCAAGCAAGGACACAGAATAAGCACAAAAGGTTATGGAGTAGTGAGATAGATAAACTATGTAATTTCCAATCAACCTTAGTGGTAATGGCTGGTATGCATATATGAACTAGATAACTAAGCATTTGTGTCTTTCAAATTAACGACATAGCATTAATATGATATCATTGGCTATCTTGTAGGATTGTGTGATATTTTTGACATTTCTATTGGAGAAATTATGTGGATATACAGTAATAATGAATATATAAGAATTCAAATGCAGGTCAATAGGTTAAACTGTATTCTGAGTTATTTAAAATTGAAGCTAAAACAACTGAGAAATAAGCAACATATTCTTAATTTTTCAGCTTAGTTTATGTTACTTTTCAAGGTGATATTGATTTGATCTTTTATTTCAATATTTTTAATATTCACAAGAAACTTTTACTTCTTTATTTTTATATATTTTTCTGAGTATTTATAATTCTTATAAATTAGCAAGGAATGGAGTTTTTCTCTCAGATATATAAAATCTTTATAATATAGCCTGGTCCCTGAATGCTTTTAGCCATGCTAGTTCCCTATCCTATAAATTATCCTAATTGAATAGGTGTTCACTTAATTAAATTGCAATATGTTTGTTCTTCATTTTGAAAGTCTGTGCAAATACAGCTCTCTGGTTATTACTAAAGTTTTTGTACAATATTAAAAACAGTGTGTTTCTCTTCAGACTGATGAAAAATGTAATTCCAAAGAAGCATACTAACAGTTCACTGACATTGATATATTCTCTGATTCAACAGTACTGCTGAGAGATGAAATTAAAATCATAAAAGCATAAAAAGACATGCAGATGCATTTCGGAAGCTAATGCACAGAAAGGGAGAAATTGGTGATAAACTCGCATTACCTTCCCATTTTTCTCTTTTGTGCACAATCAACGGGCTTTCCTTTCTTTTACTTGATATACTATTATTTTTTTTTAGTTTTAACAAAATTTCACCTTAGTACTTTTCATTTCATATCTCACAGTCTCAATTTTTCTGAAGTTATTTATAGTTATGAAAATATGTGAAGTCCTTCAATAACCTAATATTTTTTGCATTGCTTTATCTGATTAATTTTCATTAACCTTACTTTTTCCCTAATATGATAAGGCAGGTCTATGTAATGTTAGTTAGAAACAAATAGGGAACATATTTAAATCCACAAAGAACTTGAAGACAATTTTAGGAGCATTATGAATTGTGAATAATGGAGAAGTACCTCTTAAATTATTTAAATTGATGAGACAGAGAGAATAACTAGAGAATAGATTATTAAATGAATATTCTTTATTTAAAATATAATATTCCTTTTTCTGTTACTTACATCCTGAGTCTTAGATTTATACAACTCGCAGAACTTATGTGATAGAACAAACATAACTGAAAGCTTGAGAATTATATTCTGTTATTTTTGATCAAAATAATTTCAAGAATCTAGTGAAATCAACGAAGGTAGTATGATTAAGAAAATGGCATCAGTCCTTCATAGTGTTAGCCATATTTCTCTCTCATCACCTGCATTTTAATCCAAATATCTAAAGTGGAATATCTATAGCTTTATTATTCTGTGATAATTTTATTTTTCAAGAGGTAAAGTTGAAATACTTACATGAGGAAATGGGTTTCTTTTTTTTTTTTTTTTTTTTTTTGAAGAATAATAAAGTGTCAGTTACTGATCCCAGCAAGGCTGGCTTCGTAAAATGTGTTCTTCTGTCCAATTGCTCTGCACTCTCTTTTGACAGGTTAAAGGGAACTAAATATGGGAGAGAAGAGAGTTCTCCTTAACTGGATGATTGTGAGTGTTAAGAATATTAATTGTATTAAAAGTGAGTCCTTTTTAATAAGACCATGAAGTTAGCCACAAGACTTGCACATTCAACAATTCTACACATTATCAGAAAGAATAAAATATAGACTGCGCCTCTCACAAAACAGAAACTATAGTTTCTTTCTACAGCAATAGTAAGCACCTACAACATTAGAATGTTAGAATTCAATCATATTTCCTTCAGTTTGATTTGCTATGTAAACAAGAAAACAAATCAATCATTGAACCAATTACTGTGATTTATCTACCTAATTTATTGGATTCACCATTTCAAAAATAAAGATGAGAAACTTTGCATACTGTGTCTCTATTTGTTCATTTCCACAGACTGAAACACTGTGACTTCTAGTCACATTTCAGAATGTCTGCTCAGGACCCAAGCTTGCTATTTCCCTCTATTAGAGAAAGAAATGCCATTTATCATTATATGAGGTGGAGCTGGAGTCAAAAGATTACCAAATAAATCCTGAATGGCAGTCAATTAGTCATTACTTTCACAGCTTGTCCGTACATCTGTTGTTAAGTGAATGTTTATACACTTAGCCTCCCGGAAGGCCCACCAGTAACTTCATGAAGCATGATGACAGAGCTGTGACACAGCCCTGCTGCAAAATACGTCTCCTGTGGCTGTTAATCAAAGGACGCCACGAACTCAACAAAACTTCCACTAAGAATACCATACAGTGGAACATCCACTGCCACTGTTTCTGCTATAAATCTTCTGACTACCTTTTATTTTATGAAACATAATATTAATAAATTCAACTTGCAGTAAAAAAAAAATACTTGCAAGGCAATACATTTCATGATAGCTTTTGAGTATTGTCTCAAGTCAGACACAGAAGCAACTGCTACTTTTTTTTGTTACTTTTTTAACATGGCATTTGCTAATGGAGTGTCATGTTTAACCTATATTTACTAAGAAACTCAGCATTATCTAAGTATCAGACACTAATACCAGAAAAAAAATCACAATTTGAACCCTAAATGGACCGAGAGAAAAAAATTATGCTAATCATTTTCTTTGGCTTAAATATCAATTAACTGAGTCCTTCTGTCACAGAGTGAGAATGGATTCTGGGTTGTGACCAGGAAAACAATTAGCAGAATTTTATTCCTTTTAGTGATATATTTTATTGTACTATATTACATGTATATATTTCATAAACAACAATTGTATACATTGGTGAAATTACTTTGAATCACTTTATGTTACCATGATAAAATTAAAATAATGTACCTAATCATTTAATAATGGTCGCATCTTATTTTGTAGTTAAGGACATATAATGATTTGGGCACTTATGGAATTGTACAGGAAATAATTAAAATAGTTGTTTTAAATGCCAAATTCAAGATGTTACTTTAAATTACAAATTAAAAGTTGTTATAGCAACTATAATAATCTATACAGTACATGCTATAATGATGCATAATTTGTAGTTGGCAGCAACAACCATGATAGAATATTTAGGTAATGTTCATGATGGACATGTCATAAAGAACTAACATTTCAGGCAAATTGATTTGATAGGTTTCTTTTTATTTCTGATTTACTTTTGCCATTTTTCAGAAATATTTAGAAGCATATTAGTTTTGTCTAGAAATAAGAATTGCTTGTGTTTCCTATATATGTGCTTAGCTGAAGCCTTTTCGATAGTTTAAAAGTACACAGAAACCTAGTGTACAATTCACAAATTCAAGCGAATTAGTAGTTTTGTGTCATATGTTATTTGATACTGGCAAGCTTTGGTTTTACCTGTAATATTGAACTAAATATTCACCCTGTACTGATCTTTTTTGCTCTGTGCATTAGTCATTTTTCCGTCAATGGGACACGGTACTGGACACCCATAACTTAAAGAAGGAGAAGTTGACTGTGGCTCATGTTTTCAAACAGTTCAGTCCATGATTGACTGGGTATGAAGCAGAATTTGGCATGGTGCAAACACAGCAAAGGAATGATGCTCAACGTAAGGCAGCCAGGAAGCAGAAAGAGAAAGGAGGAACATTCCACTCCACTGACAAGGCCTCAGTTCTAAACACGAGACTTTGAGTGACATTTTAGTTCTAAACCATGACATTTGTCCCCTTGTTCTCAAAAGGTTCACATCCACCTCTTATGCAAAATGCATGTAGTCCAACTCTAAGAGTTGCCAAATTCCTTTTTTGTTTGTTTGTTTGTTCGTTCGTTCGTTTGTTCATTTGTTTGTTTTGGGACAGGGTCTTGCTATGTAGTTCAAACTGGCCTTGAACTTGCTACGTATCCCAGGCTGGCCTCAAACTTCTGGCAATCCTATTCACCTCCCAAGTACTGGGATTGCAGGTGTGTAGCACTACATCTAACCTAGTTGTCAAATTTGTAAGAGTTCCAGCATTGATGAAACGTAGAAGTCCAAAATCTCCACTAAGATGCAAAGCAAATTCTTGCCTGTGAATCTCCATAAAAATAGAAAAGAAAGTTAAATTCTTCAACCTACAATGGCACAACATAAATATTCCCATTCTGAAAGAGAAGAATAGTGAGACAGAAAGGAATTGAGCCAAAGCAACACTGAGACCCAAAGGGCAATTATGAAATCCTGTAAATCCATGTCCACCACCTAGGGCAGGTTGTGGTGAGATGTGCATTCCAAAGGACTTTGGCAACCTGACCTCTATGGCCTTTCCAGTTGCAGCCCACATGGCTTTTTTGCTTGGATTGGCTCCTTATGGTTTCCTCTGCAGGTGTTCCCTATTCCTGAAATCTCTCATTTCCTGAGGTTTTCACCACACCTTCAGATTTACTTTCATAGTGCCACACGTGGCCCTTTCATGGGATCATTACCAGGCCTCCCTGATCTTTCACTGAAGTCAGGACGGAAGCCTCCATAATCCTGTAATTCTTGCATTCTGTTTGCCTGCCAAATCAGACCACCTGTAGATTGCTAAGACCTGCCGCCAGTCCAATCAATAGCCTGGTCTCCTTGGACTGTGGCTGCAGGTGCTGTCAGGTTTCTGCGTGGCTCAACTTGGGTTTGCACTTCCCCAGGCTGTCCTGAATGAGCATTTTCCCTGGGGAGCCCTGAGTGATCGGGGGCACTGGAATCAGTCTTTTGGAGGAGTGTGCCTTTTTATATCCTTGAGCCTGTAGTGGGTGGGGTCTGTCCATTTCCTGAGATGGCATGATGGCATTATGGCATCTTTTCCATTGTTCTGATATGAAGCATTTAGTTTCTTAATGCTAATCTCATCAACACGCATGCTTTCTCTGGTCCCAACTTTACAGGTATTTCTTTTCTTCAGAAGAAAAGAAATGTAAAATTTTCACAACTTCAGTCTCCTTTTCCTGCTTCTGATTTTTGTTGTAAATCTGACTAAAAACAGTCTGCAGTATCCATGTTTCAGCCTGAACATTGGACAGCTTTGAAACTTCTTCTGAGTGTAATCTTCAGTTCATTGTTTATCCCTAGGCCAGGGGTGTAGCTCTGGTCATTCTATCCTTATTTTGAGGCGTGACCGTCAATGGATGCCCCTCTAGTCATAGCTGTAGTGTATCCTCCTCTTGTGTATTGACTCCGCCAAGGGCCCAGATCTTTCTTACTGCCTATAATATTTCTACCTAACTTAGCTGTCTGTAATAATATTGCTATCAGCATTCTAGTCTTTTAAGCTGCCCCAGGATCACATGGCAAGCACTGCTCACAACATCCCAGGGCTTCTATAGCCTGCATTTACAAACTTCTCCAAACCCTGCCAAACTTCTCCCACTAATCGGTTGTGAAGGCTTCTAAACCACGCGGTCAGATACAGTCCCAGCGATAACTGCACCTTTGGTACCATTTTTCTGTATTAACCACTTTTCTGTCACTGGGACACAATACTCTAACCCATAGTATAAAAGAGAGGTTTATTTTAGCTTGTGGTTTCAGAGGGTTTGGTGCAGTGTTGACTGACTTCAAGGTAAAAATGGCATGGTAGAAAAGCATGGGAGAACATTGCTTAATCCATGGTGAGTAAGAAGCAGAGAGATAAAGGAGCAATCAGAAACAGGAATACACCCTTGTAGGTCACATCCCTACGGACTGGCTCCTTCCGAGCAAGTCCCATTGCTGAACACAAAACTTTTGTGGCATATTTTGGGTAAAACCATAACAATATATAGGTTTGACCTTTTAAAAATACTTATAGAATTACTAGTTATTAAATTACTTTTTAAAATGCCTTGCATTAAAAAAACAAAAACAAAAACAAAAAAATGCCTTGCATTAAAAGAAATTCAATTTCATAGAGGTAACTTCCTATGCATTTAAAAATTCAAGTTTAATGATATCGTAATTAATCAACCCATATATACAAGTCTTCACACAAACATTTTCCAATGAGCTGCTATTTTGTCAGAGATATAATTTTGATGGAAAGTTTGTGTACATACTTTATTTCAAATATCCAATTCAATTTTGTAGTTTAATAAGCCCCTAGTTGTTATAGAAAAATCATATCCATTGAATGTTGTTGTCAAAGTAATTTTATAAATAGTCGCAAATAATTACTGTAGGAATTTTTCATTTAATACAGTATACTTCGGATTAATCTTAGGTGTCATGATTCTAGGATAATTTCCACCTATTGAAAAACTTATGATAAACATTGTATGTGTTTTTAAAATTAATGTTTTCAATTTCTTCATTATTTGTTATATCACATTTTGATAATGCAAAAATTCATATGAATATGTATAGAGACTTATATGTAGTCTCTTAATATGGTAAAAACAAATTTTGTAGTAGTCTCATTCCTCCTTTGGTAAGACATGAGAAACAAATGATGTATATAGAAATAGAAATGTTAAAAATATATTATGTGGTTCATATTCCACTCTTTCTTAGTAATGCTTGAATTCACTTACTTAAAAATGTCTATGTGAGATATATACAGAATATATATCAGAAAATATATATTATATATGTATTAGAAGATATATATATAAGAAGATATGAATATTAGAAGATAAATATATATATTGTAATTTTCTATTATAATTAAATTGTTAAATAGTAATTTTCTTGAGAGTTACTCTGCAGAAAATATCTTAATGAATTTTTCTTAAGAACAGAAAACTATTTTAAAAGATTCTTCTCATACATTTTATTCTTAAAATCTCTCTATATATCATGCCAAAATATGAGAAGTCAGCTAGTAAAAGAACTATCTTGCGAATTTTGTACATTAATATTCATCAGTAAGGTCACTTAAGTTCTGAAATTAAGTATATCACTAGAGAAACTTTTTTATTATTGATATTATATATTATGAAGTAATATTTCAGCAAAATTTAGTTTTGTGTGAATTTTTCTCACAAATTAGCTAACATTTTAGATGATTCAGAGATACTATTAAATACATTGACAAATTACTAAATCTGAAATAGTAGCTTTACTAATATATTTGTTCTGTTATACGTTCTCACAGGAATAAGATTTATATACTCTAATATGGTTTCTATATTTGAATATAAAATAATCATGGTGAGGAATAATTGGTGCTCCCTAAAATCTGTTCTCTCATTCTCAACTTAATATCACAGAGATTAGAAGTCCAACAGGGCATCTGATATAAGGACAATACATTTCCTTGTATCTAGATATACCACAAGAGACAGTTCTCCTGGAAAGACACATTATTATTTACATGGCAACATTTCTTTAGATACACATGAGGCTGCCATTTTTCCATCTATTTAATTTTGCTTTAATTTGATTTTTAACATAGATTCCACCTATAACCAAGAGTACAAGAGTGGAGTTGTAAACTCGAAGGAGTCTAAATCCCTAGAATCATGTTTCAGACTTGGATTTTATGCCTTTATACAATTATCTGACTGAAATACATTTCTTTCTTAGTTATAACACCCTTATTATACTTTTCTTTATTGTCCACAACCAAATTTTTAGTACACGAATTCGTAGAGCAGCTCATGGATATACTTTAAAGACATGTCATTTACACCTTGGTCATTTACACCTCCTGAGAAATTATCTGGTTACTTAAGAACTTACTATTGATGATAAATTTGAGAGAGGCTTCATTTTGTTTGGCCCCTCAGCTAAGGATGATATTTATATTTTAAAGAATTCTAGGGGAAAATAAAACAAATAGAATACATGACAGAGACTGTGACTTGCAAAGCTATTTTTTTTAGTAAATAAAGTTATGAGTATCATTAACCAATAAATTAGTGTTTAAACATTCATTTACAAGAGTTTTCTTTAAAAGACAATCATAGGACTTACCTTCATGATAATATAATGAAGCCAATATTAGATATGCCAACACTAATTTGCAATACAAGGAGTAAGGAACCACCAATTTAACTGTTTAACCACTGATTTAACTATCTGATTTAACATGCTCAGATTTAACTAATACAGTCACCTTCAGTGAGTGAAGTCAGCTGTGGTCATAGTATTATAGACAGCTAAGTTAGATAGAAATATTATAGGCAGTCAGACAGGGTTGGCCCCTCAATGAAGTCAATACACAAGAGGAGGACACATTACAATTATGGCTAGAGGAGAATCTATTGAAGGTCAGGCCTCACGATAAGGCTGGAAAGACAGAGCTACACCCCTGGCTGAAGGATAAACAATGAACTGAAGACTACACTCATCCAAATCTGATAAAGTCTAGATAGACATCATCACCCAGGTGGGCGACCAAGACCTCCAGATCCACCCTATCATGGAATGTCTTTGTTCTTTCCTTGTCCATTTGCTACATGCCCTGCTTCCCCATTGGATCAATATTACCTAAGTGACCACACTTGTAATATTATTGGTTCATCATAATTTTGAGCCACGTTGTATCCACATCAAGATTTTGCTCTATAAAACTTCCTGTGAAAATTGGGCTCATTGCCAACCCACTCGGGTCCCCTGCTGTCTCTCAGGAGCTCTCTTTCTCTCAATAAATTTCCTACTCTTAGCCTCCATTGTTCCTTAGAATTCATCCTTCAATTTTGGGGAACATGAACTCAGCGTAACTGACATCTAGCAGGTTGGGAGTTATATTTTTTCCCCTATATCAATAGAAGCTCATCCAAAGATAATAAGTATTCATCCAGAGTTTCAGCACTCCTGTAAGAATAACACACGAACCACAAAGTGTAGATTATGTCTGTGTGAATCTATGAACAACAGGTAGTCTAAATCTATGTGTATTAAGTTTATCCAGAATGGGCCAACAGTGTGATATGTTATTATAGGAATTGGTTCCCGTGGCTATGAAGGAGGGACGTTCTGTGGTCTGACCACTGCAAATAGGAGAACCAGGGAAGCTGTGGCATGATTTAGTTCGCATCTGAATGCCTGAGAAGCAAAGCACTGGAAAGATAGCTCAAATAGAAAACAAACATGCCCTACTTTTGTCTTTTTTGTTCTGTTTGAGCCCTTAATGGATTGGGTTAAGCTTCCCCACATTGGTGAGTGCATATTTTCTTTATTTTTTTTTACTAATACAAATGCCAATATCTCACAAAAAAACCCATACCGAAACACCCAGACATGTTTTACTAGCTGAGAGTTCCATATCCCAGTCAAGTTATTACATACAATTAAATTAATATTTAGATGACATTCAAAAATATAAAGAAGAATTTCTTTTTAAAGTGAAATAAAATGCAGCATATGTAATGATTTGGAAAATAAAAAAATTAAAATATGTTCAATATGGTTCAACAAAAAAATATAAATATATAAGTGGGATGACAACAAGGGAAAAATTGTGGGGATTGTGGGGGACTATAGGGTGGAGATTTTGGATGGGCTCAATATTTTGGTGGAATATTCATTTATTAAAATGTATTTGTTGAATATCTACTATTATCTGAATTATGTTAGATAACCAAAAGAGGAGCAAAACATTTTAGGTACTTAAGAAGCATTTTGGCTAGTGAAGCAAAAACAGATTAAAATATAATTATAATCAGTATGAAATGTGGGATTATGAATTCTATTCCTTTGGTCTTCTGGATAATCCTAATATGTCAAAATAGTGAAGATGAGCAAAATTATGGAGAATGAAATATGGTTATTGTACAAGGATAAGTGGATGATAAAGCAATAAGAAACACTAGTTCATGGAAGACCTCATATGCTGTATGGAGGAGCTTGGGCATTATCTCTTGTTCAAAAAAAATAAAATCACTAATAGATTTTAATAACTTTTTTTAATTTACCAAGAACATGTATTAGTACATTGTGGATATACATAATGATCACATTCATTGTAGTTAATTTATACCTGTACATGATGTATCTTGGTTTCTCCCCCTTCTCCACTCTCCCTTCTACTCCCCTTCGCCTTATTTACAATAGCTTTTACATTATTTTCCCCTTTCCCTCATTTTCTTTTCCTTTCTTTTTCACTTCCTTCCTTTCCCCCTTCTCTCCGCCTAGTTCTCTTACCATTTGGATATTATCTTTCTTTTTCATGACATCTATTATACCTTTTTGTCCTTATGTACATTTATGGTTTCTCATATCAGAGAAACAGTTCGATATGTACTCATGCATGTCTGAGTTATTTTACTTAAGAGTATGTTCTTGAGGTGTGTCCATTTACCTATAAATGTTTCAAGATTATCTTTTTATGGCAGAGTAATACTCCCTTGTATTAAAAAACCACATCTTCTTTAATCATTTATTAGTTGATGGGCATTTGGGTTGTTTCTAAAATTTATCTATTACAAATTGTGTTGCTATAAACATGGGTGTGCCTATATCCCTGTGGTATGTTGTTTTTAATTCTTCTGGGAAGATCCCCAGAACAGGAATAGCTGGGTCAAATGGAACCTCTAGTTGCTGTTTTTTGAGGAATCTCCCACTGATTTCCACAGTGGTTGGATCAGCCTAAACTCCCACCGACAGTGTAGGAGGATTCCTTTTTCCCCACAGCCCCACCAGCATTTGTTATTGGTTCATTACTTCGTAATCACTGTTCTTTCTAGAGTGAGATGGAATCTTAGCATTGTTTTAATTTGCATCACTCGAATGTTGATTCCATTTTTTTTTGTCCTTGTCAATTATTAGGATGCATCAGTTCTTCCTCTGCCCGGCTCTCATGGAAACATGGGTGATGACATTCAGGCCTCCCATGGATTTCTGGCGTAATCTTCCCATTGCAAGATCCCTAATTTAATCGTGTCCTCAAAATCTGCCAGATAAGGTGCAATTCACAGATCTACGGAATGGCAACATGACTATTTTACAGGAGGTGAGAATGTTATTCAGGTTTCCATGTTATGGCTTGTATCTAGATGATCCCCCAAAGCTTCAAGTGCTCATGGGTGGGGCTTCTCTGAGCTGGCTGGATTTGTGGTGCATGATCCTGGGTCTAAGAGTGTGTGATTGGATTCAGCATACTCCTGGGTGTGGCTGAATGGAAATAACTAAAAACAGTAGCTCCACCCTGGGTGTGAGTGGCACCACCCAAAAGGCTTGTAGCTGCATGGGATGAAAGAGAAAGGGAGAGAGAGAGACAGAGAGAGAAACAGAGAGAAAGAGAGAGAGACAGAGACAGAGAGAGAAGCAGGCTGTTGCTTAGTTCTCCTCCTTGCTGCCCATGTCTTCGTGTGCCACGCCATGAATGGTCTCCTCTCTGCCAGTCCCCTCCGCCATGTCGCCCTGCCTTGGAAACATCTGGCTGTGGATTGAAACACCTACAAACTGAACTGAATAAATCTTTCCCCTTTACCTGTGGGTGTTGAGTATTTTGTCTCAGCAATGACAAATGTGACTGAGACACTGCGCCAAATGTATTATTTTCTTAAGAAATGATGGTGCAAAGATCTTGTAGAAGATGACTCAAACTTCAGATGTTGTTCCTGGTGCTCGGATGAAACAAACTATAGTGCAGTTGTGCTACAAAAAAAGGAAGAAAATACATACAAGAGGCAATAAATGTGGTTTTTGAGACCTTAAGAGATTGCAAGAAGCCTGCCTACATTGGTGAGGACATAGTATCTTTACTTTGGCATCAAAGCAATAATATAGTAACTACACATTTGAAAAAAATATTGACTACAGTATGACTATTCTTCTTGATTATTCTGAAAATCTACTATTTCACAAAATATTATGAAAATTTCATTATAAAGCAACTAAAACTGTTCTTTGCTATTTCTCAAACATATATTTTAACTGAAATTCTGTGGAAGATAGGACAATTGTGACTGTGCCTACAAAATAAAATGAACCAAATGAATGTCCATTTTGCTGAGAAATTCAAGACATATATACCTACACACAATACACACACATACAAACACACACACACATGTACATATGCATGTGTGTGTATCTTCAGTAATTTGCTTTTATATATAGGAAACATTTGAAAGCGGAGGGCATTAGGAGACATTAAAAGATTGTCTCTCCTCACCCATCCCCACACTTCCACATTCAACTTGATTTTTGACTGAAAATTACCTCAGAAAGCTTTATATTAGTATTTGATCTGATTATTCTGTAAAAGCCACTACAGAAGTTACTGAAATCATACTTATCAAAATAAATGATTCAACAGTATTTTCTTGTCTATAGAGAAAACAAACAAATAAATTCAATTTTATTCTGCCATATTAAGTGAATTTTGAATAGTTTCTCTAAACGAGTTTTTCAAATAAGCTTAGTCAGTTGCTTCATGGATTAGAACAGGCCGCTTTTTCATTTTGCTTTGCGTTGTTGGTTGACATTTACTATACAGAATGACTATTGAGTTAACAGGTATATGAAAATTACACACAGCCATAAAATCCGCTTGTTTTTTCACAAACTAATCCTTTCTCTCTTGTGCTCGGTAACATAATAGGCCATAGTTCACAGGTATGCAGGAGCAGCTAGCATTGTATAGATGAGATCAATAGCATAATCCTATTAAATTCTGCAAAACAGTTTACTTTATGATAGAAGTAGAGTAGTGATTGATTTTTAAAGTAAATAGTAGTTCTATATTCAACTCAGATTAAAATAACTTTTAAAGCAGAAACTTTCTCTTTGTGGGACCACAAATTTTATTCCATTTTTTTGTGACTTTATACATCAATTTTGCCTCTGTGGCCTAATTAAAAGACATTGAATTCTGGCTTGACTTTTCACTTAAAATTGCCTTGGACGCATCCCAACTTCTAAGTAGAGAAACGAAAGCTTGCTTTTAAATATCGACTGCTTATTCTAGAAAACTCCTGGCTAAAAACAATAGCTCTCAGATATTTGCAGTTCCTTTCATGACATTCTCATTTCTTGACTCTGGAATTACTCTAAATATTTAGAAATAAACAGGCACCGTTCAGCTAGTGTGCACCTTTACAGCAGTGTCAGTTCTTCACACTCAGGTTCTTCGCTGATGTTGAGATATCATGTTCGATAGTCGGTTTGAGCCCACATTAAATGCTAAATATTTTGATTACAGCCTCCTACACACAAATGCATTTTCTACCGATGCCAAGTTTCTAACATTTAATGACTGATTCTTCCTCATACCATTAAAATCTCAAGACATTACTCCTGAGGACATGATCATATCCTTAAAACAGCATTAAATATCATGAAATGGTGGAAACACCCATAATTTTCTCTGAGCAGAATTGCATATGGTAAAATAGCCCATTCTTACTAAGATTGAATTGTATGTGGTCTTAACAAAGGGGGCAAAATAATTTTTATTTTTGAGATTCTATTTAATGTGTAGTGAGGCAAAAGGTTTTCCAAGAACACTTCCGGTTTAAACTCAATGCCCTTGTTGTTCAATCTGAAGGAACCAAGTTCAATGAATTCAGTTTCCTCAATGACAATTTAAGCTTTTGGAAAGGAAGAGAAAACAATTGGTCTTGCTTGATGTGGTGAACACAGCTCGCCTTCTTTTCGGAAATAAGGGGTATGAATTAAGAGTGCATCAAAGAGAAAAAAAGTGTTAAAAACAAGATGAAGTAATGAAGTAGACCAGGAGTTATAAGAAACAACAGAAAGACAGTGAAATGAATTCAAAACAAGAGAGAAAATATAAACTCAAAGCACAATCGGGGGGCATCAGCAAGACAGGAGGCGTGTTCAAACCACACCAGCCTCGGGGTGGAATCAGGAGAAATTAGGACTGGAAGTTTGGACCAGCTCCATCTTATGTAAACAAATCACACTTTTAAAAGAAAATGATATAGGTAGGTCGCAGTAAATCCAGACTAATGTGGTAAACTTACCCAAACTAAATACATAACATCAAAATTAATAAAAGATTTTTAATAAAAAAAGACACAGAAAGCAAATGGTCATTGAAGATGAACATAACTACAAGCTTTGATTGATCATTTAAAATAGTAAAAAGTATTTAGAAAGATATGAATAGATTATTTCTGGGAAATTTAATAATTATTGTTTATAGATAGTATTTTTATTACTTAGGATATACAATAATAGAACACCAGAAAGACAAAGTAAAGAATTCTTGAAGAAAGATATAATATTGACTAAAATTATTTCCCTATCCTGTGTTCATTTTCTACAGTTTCAGTCACCTTTGATCCACCATTGTTCAAAGCTATTAAAAAGAAAATTCCAGAAAAAAAAAACATGTATGAGTTTTAACGTTTTAAATCAATTTGATTAAAGTATATTATTGAAGGCCAGGATGTAGCTCAGTTGAAGTTCTGTCCCCTAATGTGCACTATGACTGGTGCTATTCCCTCCACCAAAAAAAAAAAAAAAAAAAAGAGAGAGAAGAAAAGAATGAAAGAAGGAAAAAAGCAAGCCATCAAGCAAGAATGGAAGGAAGGAAGGAAGTTAAATTATTTCTATTTTGCTACTAGTTATTATTTAATCTCTTACAGTACCCAATTTATAAGGTAATCTTTACCAAAGTATATACATATAGGAAATAGTAGTATAAATATGACTTGATACTGAGGATACAAGTATCAGAAACGTTTTTTAATATTTTATTGAAATGGAATAAAGGTAGAAATAGAATTTTGTCCAGCTTACTTTAAAAAAAAGGTCAAAATTTTTATTCACAAAACTGTTAGATACAATTATTATATTACATAATACAATGTATACTCTCAGGACCTGAGGTATAATGTTTAAAGCCTAATAAAATTCAAAAGTTTAATGATCAGTATCATACAAGAATACTTTTTGTTAAGAATTCAAAAAAGCAAAACAAAGAAAAGCAGATATAGCCCGTGTTTTAGCCCTCCCTCATTCAGTATTGAAATACTTTTTTCAAAAACAATAATGTACTTAGTATGAAATCAATTGTAACTTCATAAACATCAATTTTATAAATTCAATATCATGACCATAATAAAATGAATATAGCATTTATATTTATATTTACAGAAAAAAGACAAAGCAGTTATTTTGAGGAAATCCAAATAAAATGGCAAAATAAATGTTTGGTGATTTGACAGCCTAAACTGGAACTATTTGCCAGGAACATAAAACTTGTCGAGTGTCCCCATGCGAAAGGCCCAGAGTGCCTTTCACCATGCAGGGAGCCCCTTTACTAAGCAGCCTACGTGAATGATTTCGTTTTGGTCAACTCTGGAGCACTCCTCATAGAGACTGCAAAGCAAGTGTGTACTTTGGGTTGGTGATGTGGGGCTTCCTGGATACCACAGTACCAGCGGCCATAAATCTACCCAGGTTGGATACAAGCAGGATCACTGCAGACAAACCTAGAGAAATTCTTTACTCTTCAGTGAGCTTTACAGACTGATTCTCTGACTGCCCGCTACTGGCATGCTCATCAGTGCAGTTCTTCAAAACGCAGTGCCAGCATCCAACACTTTCTCCAAAACTAGGAAGGAAATTAACAAAGTTTTTTTAATTTAAAAATTAGGAGAAAATTCTGGTATCTGTGTTTTATTTCTATTAGATGAACACATGTATGTTCTTTTGAGTAAGCAAGGAAGACCCCACATCGGCCTCAGGTATCTATTATGACTGAATCTTTTGGAAAGTCATATTGTCAACTTTTTCCACATACATCAACAAGAAATGGTAGAATTTTCCATTCATCTCAAGATGTAGGTATAGGTGGAGCACCACAGGCAAAGCCAGCCCGATAGCCGTCTCAGCCTCCTGCGAGGTCCCTGTTCTGTTTCCTCTCCCTCTGGCCTGGGCCACTTCTGACTAGCTGTGACACTTTCATAGAAGCGGTGCACAGGCTGACTGGAACCTAAGTCTTGTGATACTATATTGGAATCAGTGACCATTGTATCATGTTTAATATGCATTACTTGTTGTTAAATGTGGTTTTTAAAGGGAAGTGAAGCAGTGTGCTCTTTTATAATTGGAAAGCATAGTTGTTTTTTTAAATTTTATTTCAGTGGTACCTTTTAGATATACTTAATGATAACATTCATCACAGGGAGTTCATACCTGTACATTGTATACCTTGCTGCTTCTTCTTTTCCCATTCCCAGCCCCTCCCTTCATGCCTCTTCCCCTCTTTATTTACAAAAACTTTGTTTCCATTTTTCTTTTCCTTCAGAAAGCATAGTTTTAAAGCATGGAATAATCTATTTTTAAAGTCATGACAAAAATAGCAGTGAACTCATTTAGTCCTAATGGAATAAAGATTTAGTGTTACCTTTTAATTTATTCTTGCCAATTATTCTAAGGCATTTAGTTTATTTAAATACTCATCTGTTTTACATATATGTATTTAAAATATACAGATCAATTAAAGTTATTTCAGAATGCAACATCAGGATATCTATTAACATATTCCAACACATTTTAGAAGTAATTAAATAATAATTGCTGAAATATTGTAATATATTCAGCAAATATTCTCAATAAAACCTTTATAGTAAACCAAATCTTAGAGCAAATATTTTATAACATCTGAAATCACTAAAATAAGTTCAAACAAGATCAGGAAAAAAAAGGATTCCAAAGTGTCAGCACCTTTTTACTTTATTTTCAAAACAATTTTATACAGAAGAATCACAAGATGATGATAAATTTACAATACTCAACTAAATGTACCAATTGTTAAGAATTTTCACTATGTTTTTCACTATATGTACTTATTACTGGTTGCAGAATTTTGGCATATCCTGCAAACATCACAACTTTTTATTTCAGCCTTTGTCTTCTAATTTTGAGATATTCTCTTACTACAGAGCTAAAAAAATTATCAAATCCAAATTATTTAATACAAGACAATTGACAGAACATTATGTAATATATAATGCATTTATTAAAGTCAGTATAATGCATCTGTTATTTTAATGTTCAAGAATTTCCCAGCCTTTTTTGGCTTTAATGATGTTAACTTTGAACAAGAGATGAAACACTGGTGCATAGTGTACCCCATGATTCATACTCATTATTATTTAAAATAGGAGAGATTTAATACAGTGAGAAAATCAAACAACATGTGTAGATATAAAAAGTCAATTTTGCCTAAGATTACGCTGAAAACCTCAAAAACTTAAAAATAGGCCTACTAGAAGAAATAGAAAACTTGATACAAGACATATAAAAGAAGAATCTATAAAACCAAAGTTTATTTTGCATAAGCACTTAAATTGAAAATGGAGAATGATTTATTCAAAATTCCAAGGAAAATATAGAGTTATAGAAATTATTTTATTACTACATGTTGCAATATATAAAGGTTACATTCATCATGGGGAGTTGTACAAGTAATAGACACATTTTAGTTCTTTTTTATTCTGTTCCCCCCCTTCCTTCTCTCATTTCATCTCTTTGTACCCTCCCCTTTTGCAAAACATCTATGTCCTTGTTTTTTATTATCTATCTTTTATGTTGCTCTTTACATGTTAGGGTTCTCATATAGGAGAAAACATGTGATGTTTAAACTCAGGCGTTTGATTTATTTAATTTAACATTATAGTCTTATGGTGCATCCATTTCCCTTCAAATGACTCAATTTAACCCTCCGTTATGTCAGAGTAGTACTCCTTGGAGTATAAATGCCATATTTTCTTTATTCATTAATTTGTTGATGGACATGTAGGACACTTCCAAAATTTATCTACTATGAGTTATGCTGCTATAAACATGAGTGTGCATGTATCACTGTAATATGATGTCTTTAACTTTTTGGAGAAGATACATAGAAGAGACATAGCTGAGTAAAATGGAATTTCTAGCTTTAGTTTTTGTGAGAAATCTCCATACTGATTTCCATACTGGTTTTACTAGATTACATTTGACAACCAATGTAGAAGTGTTCATTTTTCCCCACTGTTAGTATACTACAAAATAAACACACACATATGATTGAAATAACTAAAATATGTACAATTGAATTATCTCTAAGTGCATATATGTATTTAAAAAGAAATAGAATGAAATAATGATAATGATAGAAATATAAATACAAAACTAATTATTTAAGTACCACATTGCCCAATTACCTACATAATTTCATGAAGAATGTGTTTTACAGCCTACTAAGCTCAAGTTTTCTCAAGTTTAATGTATTTTAAACTAATACTGAAACATGCAGATGATGAATGGAATTTAATTCAATTGCCATAATGGATATGTAACTGTGAAATAAATATAAAATATTTATATGTATATTTTTCTATCTTCTAATTGTTAAGATAATTAAAAATATTTTCTGAGTAAACATAATGCATGATTATTGAAAATATTTCATTGCCCAAGAGGATGTTGGATACAATAAGAAAAGTAGAGGCAAATTGCTTTTTTATGTCACCTGTTCTATATGCACCTACAGAAAGTACATGATCTATAGTACTATGAAAAATGAATGTACATACCTCGACTTTTTGCATTTGGAGGACACACATCTCTGTTGTTTCAAGGTTGTCCCAGTGTGCAAGAATCAATATATAAAGTAGATTTATTGCTGTTTTTTCCTTCAGTCTATCTCATAAAAACGGTTGCAGTTTTAGTGTACATTTTTCTCTACCACTGCTGGGCTATTACAACAAAGTCAATATGAGATACATAGAACTACTAGTAAAATATGGCTTTTTCCATATATAGGCATATTTTAGCCAAAGTTAAGTTACTACTTTTATTATGTCTGATTTTTCCATTTGATGTTTGTGTTGCTGATATGCTTTTGTCTACGAAAAGAATACACTTAGGGAATTTATAGTCTCTGTGCTTGCTTTTCTCAAATTTCTTATGCAACTCATAAAAACCACATTGCATATTTTTAAAAGAGTATGTTTATGCATTATCAAATAAAATATCAGAAAACTTTTTTTATTATCCAATAAAAATGAGTTGTTTTCTCTTGCATCACCTCTTTTACATCTGCCATTTATTCTCAACTTGTGCTTGTTCCTACTCCGAGACTCCATTTTTAAATGGAGGGTCCCAGAAGGTTGGACAAGGCTCCCTTTGTTTTTGCTAACTTCTGCCTACATGACATCACCTAGTGACATAAATTTGTATAATACCCATCTGCTGAGAATTTACTATATATTTTCAACATAGGTCTTCACTGTAAATTTACTATTTGCAACTTTTCTAGCACTTATGAAGATACAGGCATTCCAAAGTGAACATCTCCCATCCTTAATTGTTTCTTCTACAATCTCATTTCCTTCCTCCTAGTCTGCACTGTTAAAAACCAAACGAAAAACAAAAACAAAATAAAATAAATAAATACCAACCTCCACAGTTACTCAACTTAGAAATCTAAATTTTGGCTCTGATGATACTATAAGAGAAAGATGTTTGAACCAAATAAATAGGAATGGTGTACGCAATCAAGACTATTGTAATAGTGGAGAGAAAAATGAATTCAACTTCTTTGAAACTAAAAGTGAGTTTCCAAACAATGATGTATATAACACACTGGAAAACCATTAGACGTTGGCAGTGACTTGGTCAGTATAATAGGACTATATGGGTTTGATAATTAATGTATCTCAAAATTAGGGCCTTACCATTCCACAAACACTAGGAAACAGTGACATTGTCTGTATTTATATTAACATTTCAAAGGAAAGGCTGAAGGGGATGAGGGTTCCTGAGAAAGTCATACTGAACTTAATATTTATATCTCAAAGAGAAAGAGAAAGAATTTACGACTGAAAATTTGATGAAATAAACTTCCTAAGAATAGGGCAGCGAGAAGTCTCACCTTCCCGTCTAAAGAGTAGTTCAACTGAAGGGAACTTTAGCATTCTCTTGGGAATCATCTGCTTTCACTTCTAACATTTAAGCCATTGTCTTCACTTTATAAGATGTGATTGAAAAACACAGTGAACAGTTAAATAAAAAATGCATTATAGTAAAAGTAATTACTATTACTATTTTGAGGGGGACCTTGCTATTAGTCCCCTTCAAAACACTCTCCTCCTATCAAACACACTTAACTTTCATTCTGGCCAATTTCTGAAGCTTTCTTGGAGGTCCTGATTCATGTCTTCGGATACACTGTTGTGGTTACTTCCACATTCTCAACTGGTTGAGTCTTCACCTTTCATGATTATTTAGACTTGACAGAAGAGCCAGAAGTTGCATGGTGATCGATCCGATGAATAAGGTGCATAAGGACCCCTCTAATGTTTTAGGAAACTGCCTTTTCCTTGGATGGTATCTTAGTTAGTTTTCTCTCATTGCTGAGACAAAACACCCTACACTCAAAGTTAGGGGAGGAAAGGTTTATTTGGCTCACAGTTTGTAGAGATTTCAGTCCACGATGATCAGCTGTATCCAAGGCAGGGTGGCAGGCAAATAGGCAGAAGGCAGCAAGGCAAGCAAGGGGTCTTCACAGCTTCTTTCTGTCCTTATATCTTATCCAGGCTGCCAGGATTAGGTTAGTGCCAAACTAATCAGTGGATTGATTTAGTAATCATACTCCCTCAATCCTGGCATCACACACTCTAGATCCAGCTACCTCTGAAAAAGCGCCAGTCAGGACCTCATGAGGCTTTGGGGGAACCTCTAGACACAAACCATGACAGATGGCTCTTAGTGCTAGCATTCACCATTTTTGTCACATGTTCTGGAGACACTCATGGAAGAGGGCGTCCAGAACCACTGCAGAGAATGACAAGAATGATGAGATATTTGAAGCAAGGAGAGTATTTTGGTGGGTATTAATGGACATGTGTGTTTTACTGTAACAAAACCTTCTATTGTAAATATTCACCATCTTTTCGATCACATTTCATATTTCAAAAGACTCCATATGGTTGAATCTTCTAAATCTCTCCTGTAAGGGTTTCATTCAAATCACCATAATTCTTTAGCACTGATGAAATAACCTCCAACTCTTCGCGGCCTTGTTGCACTCCCGTCAGCCACGCTTTCATGGCCGCGTCATTTAAACGCCACGTATTTGATCATGTGATCACCTAACTAATGCTGCACAGCAAAATCCCCTTGTAAAGTAAAAATCAATTTCTTTGGGATGGGTGACAATGTCCTGTGTTATCTCGTGCTGGTTCACCGCTCAAGCCTCATTCCATTTTCTGCTCTCGGCTCATATCTTCAAGCCTCACTAGGTCTGAAGTCACAAACAGGCCTGCCAGCGTCTTGGCCGCACATCATCATGTGCTTCTTGCACATGCGTTCTTCTGACCTTGGCGTGCGTACGACCAGTCCTCCTTGTCACGCAGAAGAGGGTCTGGCTGCTGTCTCTTAGGAAAGGCACCTCTAAGGAGGCGCAAACAAGCACTTTGGATTTTTTATCGTATTTGAATAATCTGCATACCGTTGTGTTCTTACACATTCTGTTTTCTTAAAAGTATGTGATTTCAGCCAAAAAACAAGAAATCTGATATCATTTTAAATAATGAAATATGAAAGTTTGCACAAAATGAATAAATAATTTGTGCAGGGTGGGGGATTTAGCTCAGTGGTAGAGCACTTGCCTTGCAAGCACAAGACCCTGAGTTCAATCCCCAGCACCTAAAAAAAAAAAAAAAAAAGTTTTAAAATATAAATTTGTCCACACAAGCCCTAGAATTTAGGGAAATGATTAACTCACTCATTTTCATCATCTGCAATTGATTTATGTATAAAATGCTTCAGAAATTGAATAAGGTAAGATATGTAAATATTGTGCATATTGCTTGATACTGAGCAAAGCACATTGAATACGAAGTGTTACAAAATAACTACTAAATTAATAGTAAATAATTTTTAAAGTTTCAAATCTGTAAGTTTCCACATCAGTTAATTGTCCAGAAGAGATGCATTCATATGCTTTTTAAAATCAAATTTCTCTTGCAAGTAAAACAAAAATTACAACTACTCATGTTTGTGGAAAATACCCAGTTTATTCTTCACAATAAGCAAAAATATCAGATTTTTTAAATTGATTAATATATTTCTATTAATTTTTCAATTATACAAGATGTATTTTACTTTGAAGGAATTTAATGCAAAGTTTGATGCTATTAATTTCTATGACATTTAAGAAAAATGTTTTCTGAAATCTGAGAATTAGATTTTCATTTGAACCAAATGAGTGCATAGGAAAATTCTAAATATATGATGTTCTAAAATCACATACATTTCGTCATGTTCATTTATTTAAATATCAATATATTTGTCTGTATGCATCTATTGGATAGAGTTATTTGTATATATCATCACTTATCCTTATTTATATATATTACTTTATTTGCTGATATATAAACACACACACACACACACACACACACATATACAGAGAGAGTCATCGACATGGCAATTTAAAATGATTAAATGGTGTTATCATTAAAATAATTTTGGGCAAATTAAATCTTTTCCACTGAAACAGCAGGTACAGAGTCAATTATAATTTCTTCATAAATTTAGTACTAAAAAAGAATAAGCTTTCAAATATAATACATTTGTCATGGAAAAAGATTGAAAAATTGTGTTAATATAAGCAAACCAGCATGAAAGATATGTTATATTAAAAATCATTTACATAATTCTCTGCATTTGGAATGTGAAAAATCATTTTAGTGTACACTAAAAGGCCAGAATTCTTCACGGAAATTCAAAGAAAACCATTTTCAGTGCAAGTGAGACAGAATGTTTAGAAATAAAGAAATCATATTAAACCAATCTGCTAACTCTATTTTCAAGTAAGCTTTTTATAGGTTTGAAATACCTGTGTCCATTTATTTTTTATTTACAAATTATGCATTGTGTGTTGACACTATCAGAATCAACTGACTTCTTATCTCTTACATTGAGAAGATTTAATTACAACATTGCCTGACAGCCTCTTCTTATAACAAGTTCACATAATTGAACAAAGCTAATTGAAGGTACAAAGCCACGTCAGCATGCTGGCTAATATAAAGAGGTTGAGACCCCACGGAAAATTAAGTCAATTGAATTCAAAGTGGCACTACATAATTAATCAAAACAGAGATGATTATCTTACTAACGAGTATAAAACAAAGTTCTTAAACCCATAAAAATGTACCTCAAAATAATGTTTATATAATGTAGTGGATTTACCTGTCAGGTTTTCACTCATTTATATAATCAATACAAATTTTTATTTCCGTTGGTATTCAACAATCAACTGTGATTGGTGTCTATAAAAGAAAGCTGTGCACATGTTTACACTCTGAAGGAGTATTCACATCATTCCTCCCATACCCTATATGTTACTTTCTGAATCTATTCTAAACAAAACATTTGTAAAAGTGCTCAATGGTTACTATTGTTATCAACCTATCGATTATCTTTTGAAATTTTTCTGTAATATATTTCTAACATTTATGACTAATAGTGAGAACTGTCTTGACTCTGTGCAAGCATCTGAAATTATTATCCTTTCCTTTCCAAAGAAAAAATTCAGTTTACTGATATTGAAAAGTATATTCCCAGAGCAAGGGGTGATTTTTTTTTTTTTACATTGCTGCTTTTTTGTTTTATCATAGAACTATGTAAGATAATCATTATGCATGCTAGATACAGATAAACTCTCCCTCAGTTAACAGATCATATGGATTTATGTTACTGCACCAAATTATCTTGCACTTTTCTTTGAATTAATCTGACAGAGGAAATATGCTCACAGAGATGAAGTTTAGTTGGTTTTATTCTTCAGAAGTAAGAAACATAAAGTCATACTCATGAGTGTGCGTGTGTGTGTGTGTGCGAATGTAAGTTTTTGAATGACATTTTTCTATTTGGAAGTTTTTTCCTTAAATATTTTAATTGACATTGAATAACAGAACATTTTAAAAATAATGAGTGTTGGGCTAAGGCCAATGACTCATGCCTACAATTCCAGATAGCTATTTAACCGGCAGAGGCAGGGGGACCCCATATTCTAGGCCTGTTTGGGAAATTTAGTAAGACTCTGTCTCAAAATAAAATTTTTAAAAAGAGCTGTGAGTGTAGTTCACTGACAGGGTGCTTGTCCAGCATGGGCTGGTTCTGGGTGTGATCTGTCTCTCTCTCTCTCTCTCTCTCTTTCTCTCTCTCTCTCTCTCTCTCTCACACACACACACACACACACACACACACACACACACAAGCAGTAATTATTAAACATCACAATTTACAAATCAAGTCACAAATGAGGTTTTTAAGTCTAATTGCTCAGGAAGCAAGTCAAAAAGCATTTCTTGAAATTTTACCACTAGAAAGATGAAATTGTCTCCAGTTTATCATCTTTCTGTGTGATTTAAAAAAAAATCACTGTATATTTTTTGCTTCGTTTTTATCACCTGATTAAAACTTATTTTGGAAAAGCACCCCTCAGGTTCTCCCAAGGACTGTATTTTCAAATGTTTAGTTACAGCACTTGAAAGGGTTAAGAAGAGAGCTTACCATGTAGGCACCACCAAACTGGCAGAGCTCTACGCCTGCAAACTGGACCAGCAAGTAAGGCAGAATTCCAGCCCTGTGGCGGAAGCGGAGTTGCTGTGTCAGGACTAACACAGAAACCTAATTCAAAGTCACGTACAAATACCTGTCGCGACACTAAAAGAAATACTATTTACGGGTCTCACGTCAAGAAGTACAGAATACACATATAATCTCCCCCCTTTATTTGCGTGGGGTGTATCCCAAGACACCCCAGGAGATGCCTGAAACTTCAGATAACATCGAATCCTATATACTCTATTCCGTATTTCCCTGTGCATCTGTATATGTGACAACATTTAATTTTTAACCTAGGCACAGTAACATAGTAATATTACTGCTAATAAATAGTAGTAAAATTAAACAACTTACTCTAATAGAGGCTATGTGGTTATATGAATAAAGCTGCATGAATGTTTTACTTCTCACTCTCTCTCCCTATCACCCTCCCCAAATGCCTTTATTATCCACTGCACAATCCTAATATTTTCGGACTTCAATTGATGAGTAACTGAAACTATGGTAACTAAAATTACGGATAAACGTAGAGAAAAAGAAAGAGCAGAAAACAAAATCTTAGATAGAGGGGTAAAGGGGGGGCCAGCGTACCTACATAATCTCTCCGGTAGTGCTCTCAAATTATCGTACCTAACACCAGACTGGTGACTTTTGAAGCAGAAATTACAAGTGAGCATGTCAAAAGAAATCACAGGTACTATAAGACAGTTAGTTCACTGAGGGAAAGTAAAAGGGTGTTTATTATTTGCTTCAGAAATTAAAATGAATATAAAGACATAATGAATTTTTGTCATAAATATCATTAATAATCACTAATTTTACAATTCCAAACAATTGAAATTGCTTTTTGCTACGAAGATCAAACCTGTTGCTTGCAAAATAGGCTTTGTATTTCTTGGACAAGTTTATAAAAAATCTCCAACGACATTTGGGTAATTGACTTCAGTGTCTATAATGATCAAAATTTTTAAAAAGCTGTGCCTAAAGTTCCTTAAATAACTCGTGTCTAATGCAAATGTAGTGGATTGACTTTCCTACCCTCAATATTCACATCTTGAAGTCTTAACCCTATAAACTCAAAATGCTGACATACTTAGAGGTAAGATCTATAGAAAAGCACTTAAGTAAGGTCATTAGCATGGGTCCTAAGCCAACATGATTAGTGTTCTTATAATAGGGAGAAATTTAAAGACAAATGCACATACAAATGGAACTCTGTGCGAATGAAATGGTTACGTACAAGCCAAGCAAGAGAGGTCTGCACCAGCCCTTTCCTCACGACCTTCATAAAGAACCAGCCCCTTGCTTTCACACTTGTCAGAGCCTCCAGGACTATACGATAAATTTCTCTTTAAGACAACACACGTTTGTGGACTTAGTTACAGCAGCCCTAGAAAAGTGTATAGAGAGAAACTAATGAAGTACAAAATAGTAAATTATTTTCAGTCCATAAAATGGCTATAAGTAAATTATACATTGTATCATGTAGTGTGTCTAGATCCCCATCCTGTGCATTTCTCATTTTTCCCATCTTGTACATGTCTTGTCATCTTTTGAGACTGATCTAATTTCAGTGCGCCCCTCAATTTTTTCTGAATTTTATCCTTCTTTCCCCTTCATCGCTTTGTACCTCTCTTTGACTTGCAATGGTCATATTTCTGCCTTTTTTCACCAAAAATTTGAATGTCTGAGGCGTACCCTGTGTGTAATGACATCTTTGTGTCTCTCATTCACCTTAGTACACTAAATTACCATAATATGTATGTAATTTATTTGAGTAATACATTTCTTTGCTCAAACCACCCCAGTAAATAATTTTTCAGCTAATCTTTTAGTTTACCTTAGAAAGCAGTTTCTCTCTATAAAATTTGCTTTTTAATAACTTCATTAAATACACATTTTATTAAGTGCTATCTAATAGGTCCTTAAAATGCTAAGAAAAAAAATACATGGAACTGAGGTTTTCATTTATGGGAATCATAAATTAGTGCTGCAAATATATGTATTTACTTCTAATTATTGTAATCACCATCATTTGCTTATGTTTAATTTTAAAAGTCCATAATGCAAACTCATTCTTTAAGTATTTTAGTCAATACATGCTGGAAGATACTGTTGGCTGTCCATATTCTTCTTTTTTCTTGAAAACAAGACTCAAGTTTATTTCAGCAATCTTGCAGTACGGTATGAATCCACATCAGTGAATAACTGCCTGAGCGGCCTACATGTCATTGTCTTTACAGAGATACTAGGGTAATTGAGCAATTCATTCGATGAATATTTGTTATATACTTAAAAGAGTGCTTGGCACAAAGATACAGAAAATATCCTTGCCCTCTTTCTATCCCTGCACTTACTACAATGTAGTAATGGAAGAAGATGATAAACAAAGCAAGCAAGTATCTTCCTTATCACCATTTACACATGGAGGGTGTGGTGGACTGACAAGGTCAACGTGAGCAGAAACACCCAGCTGGACTGAGTTGCTGAGGTTCTGGGTGTAGAGGATCCACCTGAGAATTGTTGCCCACACAACATAAAGGAGAACGGGAGCAGAAGATAGTGGCCAGCTGCTTCCCAGGAGAAGCTGTGTTGTGGCTGATTCTCCTGAAGGAGACAAGGCTGTTCTCGTTGCAGAAGGAGCCCGGGGCCTTGTTGTCATTGAAGATGGCTGCTGTTGCTTCAGGGGAGCTCTGGTCTTCATCTCTGCTGCAAGTATTGTAACCTGGTTCCAGTAAAGATCTCTTCAGCCATTTAGTGCAGACATGGACGTTCATGGGACTCTGCTGTGAGCTCCCAGCTCTCGATTGGATCGTTTGGGTCTCCAGTGCATAGATAGACATTTGGCACTCTTCCTGCATTTGGCTTATGAGTGAATGTTGTAACTTGTAAATGTCCTGTATTAAATGTGCTGTCTTGCAAACCATTGGCTCTACAGAGGGTATATTATACTAACCTATAGAAATACAGAAGCGGGCTAGGACACATGGATGGAACCAGCTATTTTCCAATCCTAGATGGGGTGCGCATGGCCAAGGTCTCCAGAAGGAAACACTCCAGTAAGATCTGAAGAGGTGAGGGAGAAAGTCATGTGGGTATTTGGGGCCCATTTGCTCTAGGTGGAGGGCATTCCTGGACAGAGGACTTTCCCGGCAGGTGTGAGGAATGACAATAACACAGAATGAACAAGGGAGAGTGTGGTGGGAGGTGAGATTTACAGGTAATCGTGGGCAGAGGAAAAAACAGTTTGTGTAGAATTTTGTAAGCCATCTTAATAAATTTTTCATTTTCCTTCTATTTTGTCTTAATGAATCACGAACCCTTTGGAGGACATGGAGAAGAAGACTGATGTGGTTGGATTTAGGTTTTCCATAGGACTCCCCTGACTGCTCTAGTAAGATAAACTAAAGAAAGAAGGCGAACAAAACAAATACTGATTGTGTGTACAGGAGTAATAACTGTACAAGTGAAGAGAAGTGTTGAATTCTAGACCTATATATACACGTCTGCATGCACATATAAGAGTTTTGCTTAGTTTCATTTTGTTTTGATAAGTATTGAGACTAGGGCTTCATGTATTTAAGTCAGTACCAATTCGGTTGGCCAAAAGATATGAAGAAAGACATAAATCACCAATAACTCTATGAGTAGAAAAGTAGAGTTGCAATTTATTGAAATGAGATTATTATAAAGATAGATGGTATTATGGCGACTATCGGATCAATTAGCGCATATACAGTTTTATAGTTATGAGCTATACAGGAAAAGATGCCTAATTGGAAACTGGATATGCAAATACAGTGTAGATTAAATGGGAAATTATACTTTGAAAGTCATTCATCTGTGAAAGAATGTTTAAAAGCATGATGTTAACTAAGATCACATACTAAGCATGTGTAGCAAGAAAATAGGTAATATCCAATGGCTAAGTCTTAGACACTAAGCAGATCAATGTCAGATAGATGAGGAGAAATCAACAAAGGAGAAAAAATAGGTTGTGGTCTCCATGCTAGAAGGAAATCCAGGAAAGTCTGGCTCATAAGGAATCAGGAAAAACATGCTTCTATTTAAGAAAATCATCACTATCTAAAAAACTATTAGTAGACCTAATTGGGTGAAAGGATCCCATCACCAAATTTAGTATTAAAGGACAATCAGAAGAGTTTTGAGGGACAGTCTGAGTTGACAGGCTTGAAGAGAAAGTAGGACTTCAGAGGCATTGAACATCACATGATCATTTCAGATTTATTTAAGGAGAAAAATGTGGTAATTAGAAATATATGAGAATTTTAAAAAGAAAAAGAGGGTTTCGTCTAGACTTGGATTTTTTCTGTGTTGCTTTATTTGGGGGGAGTTCATTTTGTGTTTAGGATTGGGGAGGTAATGGTTTGCTGTAGAAAAGATGATGTGGAGACAATATTGGGTGATGCAGAAAATATCTGAGGCGTTCTGTGGTCTCGTCACAGAGTAGCTTAGAAGAGTTAAGATCTACCATATGCAGGGAGGATTTGCCTTAGTTAGAAGCAGAGATGGTCTGACCATGATAAAAAGATGAAAGGTATAATATACCAGCAGAGTGGTAGAAAGTGTGATAGAAAAAGCTGTGTGCCTTCTGCTTGACTTGAAAACAAGGCCATCCACTGGGAGAGAAGATGTAGACATATGACATGTTTCAGAGGGGAAGTTTTGAATTGGTGCTTAAGAACAAGAGTGTAAAATCTTAGGGTAATACAGTATGATTGCTGGGAAGCTTTAATATTTGAGTTTGAGTGAGGTGATACTTAGTTTTACTTAAGTGATGTCTTTAGTATCACTTTGAATTTTCCCCAGTCACATCTCTGTACTGGGTACAGAGATACACTATTGGGAAGCAGGCTCACTGTGCACTGGACGTCAGAGTGTCTGAGTCCACCACTCAGTAAGGTACGTGAACCAGATCGATTACTGACATATAGGCAGCGAAGGACAAAAAATAGCCTAAGATGCAAAGAGAACTGGGCCTTCAAAGCTCAGGAATACTGCTCAGGGTGGATTAAGCCTCACTTCTGCTTGCCTCACTGGGGAGAACCATGCTGCCATACGGCCATCGGAACCATCTCGCAGGCAGGCGAAGAGCGGTGTCAGCCAGGAATATGGAGTATCCAGAGACGTAAAAGATACGTGAGCTCAACAAACTAGCTGCATACTCAAAGGAGGATCTAGGTTTTGTAGAATTTAGGGTGCTAAGGAGAGAAGTAAGACTACGTAGGGAGTGACAGACAATGGGAAGTGGGGAGATCAACGGACTCACGGTGCCTGTGAGTGTGCAGACTTAGTCCAGATAAGATACAGAGCAAATAGCCTTAATCTGTAGAAGATAACGGTCGGATTGAGGTGTCTGACACCGAAGTGATGAAAAGGTTGTTGGTTGTTGAAAGTGACAAGTTCGAAGTAAAAATAATGGTAGTGAACGGATAACCTAAGTAGCAAAGAAAGAATTGTGAATTTGCCAGAACTATTAGCAAGGAGGTAAAAAACAGCCAAACATAGCAGAACACAGACCTCTGAAAATATGTCAAATTTTACAATTTTGTCACAAAGTTGTTCTTAAAGTACTCTTGTTAGTTGTTTTTATGTGTAAAATCTATCATGTTTCAAAGGTTTCTTATTGATGATATTGAAGATTTGTGCCCTTTTTCTTCTTCCTGGCTCACTCTTATGACGGATTCATTGTATTTACTTGCTTTTTTTTTTTTAAAGCAAAATTCTGTTTTGTTATTCTCTATTGCGTAGCATTTATTAATTAGGCAATTATTTTATTTTCTGTCTATTAATTATCTATGTAAAGTGTGTTGAATTTTTCTAAGAGTAGTCAATATTCGATAACTTTTTAGAAGAGTTAAATAACTTTAAGATTTTCTGTTTCTTAACATAAATTTATTGAAAAAAGATATTTTGTCAAAAGTTATGCCTTTGTACATTTTTCATAACTTCATATATTTCTAAATTCATTTGCAGAAATACAATGGATTTTTATCTACTTCAATAAAACCACATAAAGCATTACTTAAAAATATAAACATATTTGCCAATATTATAAACTTCAACTGAGTTATATTTTTTAATTACTTTTTTTGCAACTGAGGCTCAATATTCAGAATATTAAAGCATTTTTATATTTTCTTACAAATTAACTTATTTTCCTTAGCACAATTATCCATTGAGTTGTTCATTAATTTAATTGATTTTTATTTTACTGAGACACGATATTACACATATCCCTTCCTGTAGTTCTAATAATATGTGCTTTTTCCAATTTATCACTTACATTTAAATTTTATTTAATTCAGGTATATAGAATTTTTAAAATTGAATAACATATTTCAGTATATTTATCTTTTCTTTTTTCTGTTTTTGTACTTAGCAATAACTTTTATACTCTCAAAATTACATAAACTACAACCTACATTTTTATGATGAAATATGAATTTTAAAATATGTGTATTTTTAATTCATTTTAGTATTATATCAATTATTTAGTTGTGTCACATTAAATATTTTGTGTTTTATAATGTATGTTCTTTTGCAATATATTAACTGAGAAGTAAGTTGCAAAATGTTCATTAATTTAAGGAAAAAGATATAAATGTAAAACTCTCCTTGTAAAAAGTAAATATGTGAGTATTCTGCCTTGTACAGATCTAACATCAATAATATTATCCAGCTAATAATCTTACTAGCTTTATATGTCTTATAAATATAATTTGTTGACTAATAATGTGTAATTATTGCTACCTGAGAATAATAACCATAAAACCTAAACACAAAGCTGTGAACTGAAGATATATAGTACAATTTAAAACGTAGGGAAATACAGAAACTATTAAAATGTTTTATTCAGTACACACTAAATCATACAAAATCCGTGTAGTTTTGTTAAAAACTTTCTGGTTTGCTTTTTGCTTTTCAAAAGATAGTTCTTAATATGTGCAAATGAATTAATTTTTAAATATATTAGAATGTACTTAGGTTATTTCATATTTGTTTACTACCTAAATCATTTTTATCTGTCTTCTAGATTGTCTGCTACATCATTATTAAATTAGTCTACGTTTATGTTCGATTCACTATTGAATTGTACAAGGAGGGAAGGCGTGTATAAAGAAAGGAGCTGAGGTAATCTCATTTTAAAAAGAGACTGTATTTATTCAGGGCAGACTAGACTTTTAAAACACTGAGTTTTTATCAATTACCTTGTCTGCAAGTTGGGGAAATCATATTAAAAGAAAACCACTGACAATTATCTGTATCCAAGTATTATACGTATAAAACTGCCACATAAAACTAAAGACCAGTTGGCATACCCACAAATATGCAGAGAAGTGCTTACGTGAATTTAAACTTGTTTCTAAATTTTATAAATTATTACATTGTATTCCAAGTGCATAGGGTTAATTGTAAATAATGTTTGCTTAAATTGCAGTGATCTTGATTTTAAAAGTGTAAAAAGTTGACCTAAGTCTTACAGAACAAGGTAAAATTGCTAATGGAAGTAAAAAGCAATAAGATGCAAACATTTTAAAATAAATTCTCTAATATATATGTATGTGTGTAGGTATATATATTATATATACATATATACATATATATATTACAAGGCTATATACATATAGCCTTGTAATTCATTAGCAAATGCTATTACAAAATGTTTTCTTTTCCATACCATACCACTAAAAATATTACTTTTGGCATCATGAATGATACTCTAATCCTCACATGAATTAACTATTATTGATTGAGTACTTTTTTTTAAAGCCTACTTGGGGCAAGAAATAGTTCAAGATTATCAATTTTGGGATTTTGGAATCTTTGCATATAAAAAATAACTTGAGAATGGGAGCCAAGTATAAATACAAAGTTAACTTATGTCATTATTCTTTGCACACATAATTTGAAGGTAATTTCCTGGACCACTTTGAAAAAATTGGGGCATAAAATTGTTTACATCAGCTGACAGGGCTGGGCATTTCTTCTTTGGGGGAGCCAGATAAACTGTATCAGACCCCTGTGACCTGACTGTCCTCTGCACGTGAGGTCAAGCATTGTCCTGTCATGTCAGTGCTTAAAAGTGTCAGATGCTTTGGGGGGATTGCGCATTTCAGGTTCTCAGATTAGGAATGCTCACCTGTGCTGGATTTACTTCTGGGATATCAGGTTTAACTAGTTCTTCACCTATACTTCTATACTTGATGATTCTCTTTCATCCCTGCCTAGGATCACATTGTTAATAAATGAAGGATTGAGAATATATACACAACAGCATAAACTCCAAGGCCATAATTCTCCAACTGATCTAAATTGACAAGACAAGCAACTATCATATCCATCTCTTTCTATTGAATGTAGTTGCAATTATATTAATATAAGGTACTTATTCCTTTATTTAAAGAGTACAAAGTGAGTACCTATTCTGAATCAGACACTGTTCTGGGTGTTTTATCAGTGAAATACACAGTAAAAATTCCTTTCTTCCCTGCAATTTTTATTCTAGCAGATGGAGAAATGAATAAAGACCATAACAACTGATAAAGTGTGTTTCCATGGAGAGACAGTTTGTTGTGGAAAATAGGCCAAATGACAAGAGTATGTATAAAGAGTGGTTGCCGGAAAGAGTTAACTTTAAGTTCAGAGGTCAGGACAGAGCTTAATCAGAGGATTTGAAAACTGAGAAATTATTTGAAAGGTGTGAAGAAGTTAATATGAAGAAATCTGGTTCCAGTCACTAAGAACAGCTGCGTAAAATTCCTAAGACCAAAGAAATCTCCAGATATTTAAGAAAACACATACAGAGAATTGTGATTGGAATAGAATCAGCAAGAATAGTTTGTTCTAGGAGTTAATTACAAATCTTGAATTTTACTCTGAAATAAATGGAAACCCTTGGAACGATTTTCAGTATTTGTGGTTGACGTTTTCAATGAATCCTTTTGCTATTATATTGCAAACACAATGGTGACGAAGATGGATTCAGCATAACCGAGATGCAAACCTGTGCCCGTGAAAGACTTTTGGTAGGGTATAGAGAGATGATTCCAAGCTCGGTTTCTGGCATTTTAAGTATGAGACAGCTACTATCGCCATGAGGAAATGCAGACTGGAAAATGACATGCAGAAGTCTGATGTTTAGACTGAATATGTGTGTTTTAATACTGTCAGATCAGGAGAGATCATACTGTGAATACAAACAAAAAAGAGAAATAAGGAAGAAAATCAAGGCCTAAAACTGTGCCATGACCTCAGTATTTGTCACTCAAATTGTAGTAAAGCTTTCATCTCTTCCCAGGACTTTAGTATCAGTCACATCTAATCTATTCTTTATATTCATTACTTTTCTAAAAACAAACATTATCTCACATTTGCTTTGATAGAAGAGAAAAATATGAAACTATTACCTTGACGTACAAGATCCTTCAGAATTTGAGTCCTAGTAATCTTGTTTACTAATTCCTTGCGATCTATCCCTTTCACCATAACTTAGTTGTATCACACTTGCCATCACCAAAAGTTACCAAAAACTTTCATATTTTTCCTCCTTCATATGTGATTCTACCTTGTAATATTCTCACTAATAGTTCACTTAATGAAGTTTCATTCTTTTTTCCATTTATAAATTAAGTCAACATTATTTTGTAGATTTCTCTGAATTCAGGGATTAACTTTGTTTTTTCTGTCTTTGTACTATAATATTTACAAACAGAATCTCAATGAAAACTTGAGGAAACTAAAATTTTCATTGTCCTGAGAGTTTATTGGAAAACAAATTCTGTATTTCATCATAATTGGTATCGTGAGCACCCAGTATAGTGCACACAATACACTACAAACAGACTGAATGAGTAAAAGAATGATTCAGTAAGAAAACCTTAAATTATGATTTATCAGTAATCACTTTAAAAATTATGCAGAAACTAGTTATAAATATGTATGTTTGCTTTTGTTAAATGTTATAATGAGAAATATCATATATCTTTATGGTTAGATGTGTGTACATTTTATGGAATATACTATAAATATAAAATATTCTGCTATCTCCCTTGGTAGAAAATTGGCCAAAATTAATCTGGAAATGTGCTTATGCCCAAAGAACTATTTGAACAGATGTAATGTATAAGGTGAAATTGATATAGTGTAGAACATTTTTCTAAATATCAAGAATTAAAAGGAACACAGTGGAATTCAAATGAATAGAGTGATTCAATATAAAAAGACAAAACAACATCAGTCTATGTCAAAGAAATTCTTTAATATAAAGCTGTTTTCATCTAGGCCATTTTTAAAATAACAAAGTAAAATTTATCATTTGAAAAACAATGACATAAACCATAATTTCTTTCCAACTGAGGATACTGTTTTCGAATTGTTTCTGATTAACCATGCTGGTGACTATTTGAAGACAGCAAAACAATCAATTCATTTGACAAGAGCTATAAGAAATGTAAAGTATTTGACAAGGTATTCTGGTATATTCAAAATTGTAGGAGGATCTAGTAGTGTTGCAAGGGCCTGAGATGAGTTATTTCCTTTTATAACATTTTTATGTGCCACGTCCTACAAATACATAGAACAATTTACTGAGAAAATGTGTCAGTGATGTATTAGTCCCAGTGACCACCACCACTTTTCAATATTATTTTGTTGTTTTAATTTTTGAGAAAGATGGTCTAATTTTTGTTATTGAGTCAACTTTATTATGCTGCATAAAACCAATGTTTGATGAATCTGAGTAAGTGCCAATATGGACTGATTATTTTCCATGAGTCATAGACACATCTTTGTTTTCCCCTCCATTCCTTCTTTCCTTCCTTCCCTCCTTCCTTCCTTCCTTCCTTCCTTCCCTCCTTCCTTCCTTCTTTCTTTCCTTCCTTCCTTCTTTCCTACTTTCCTTCTTTCCTTCCTTCCTTGCCTAGCAAGTGCAAGGCTGTGAGTTTGAGCCCCACCACCACCCCCTCCCAAAAAGTTAACTTTCTTAGAAATGAAGCAACTGAGACAATGGCACAATTTCCCAAATAATATTCTAATTCCAACCAAAATAGCATTTGAAAAGCTAAGAAAAAGAAAACTTCTTAAATGCATGTTTTTTTCAAAACATGTATCTATGGGACATTATTGTAAGATTATTTTATTAGGATAAAAGATTGAATGGAGAAACAAAGATAAAGGCTCAGGAAACAGAAAGCAGAACAAAATGATTTCCTGAGGTGATGGTGATGAGTTGGCTTTTTGCTGGCCCTTACAGAGGGTCTTTCCAGAGCAGGAAGAGACTGAGTTCTAGGGATGTTAAACCCAGCAACAGGCTGGCAAATGCTTATTAAGCAACAGTCATGGGAAAAAATGAAATAAAACTCCCATTTTGGAGCATTTGCTAATTTGTATGGTCTCAGTATCCACAGCAGGAATAAAGACCGCATTGCCGAGCAGCGATTTGGGAAGTGCTGTGTACATTCGGCTCTCAAGACCTGACCAGAGCGAGCTTCCGCACATCACTCATGACTGAGGGAAAAAGAACGTCGATCAAGAATATTATCTTATACATCTCACCATCAAGTGAAGTGTTTCATATTCCATCAGCGTGTTTGAGGGTGAATTAATTACAGACATATAGGAAATTAAGCAAATAAGAGAACAAGGTAGTTATTAACTCCAAGAAGGCCAGTGAACAAATGTACAACCCAGGGGAGGAAATTCAATAAATAACTATTGATTCAGATGAAAGCTGGGATATAATTATATCAGTGGGATATAAAAAGGAAAGTAGAATCTAGAGTTTGTAAATGTTTTAAATCTGTATCTTTTATAATGGAAAATCAATGTATATCTACAACAAAAATAAAGGGTATATTAAAATATAAAAATATTTTAAGAAACAACAAAAATAATTAAAAACTGTCAAATTTAAAGAATAAGGAGCAGGGAAGAAAATACGATTTTTTTGTATAGGCATTGTGATAAGATTTGAATTTTTATTTTTTATTTTGTTTTATTTTTTGCAGTGGGTACTGGTGATCAAACTCAGGGTCCTGCGGTTGCTAGGCAAGGACTCCACTACTTGAGCTAAATCCCCAACCCCTTGAATTTTATCATCTATCTACTTTTGATAAAGTTAAAATTAACATTCAATAAGCATATTGTTTTCTGCTTTGTAGATATGACTGTCTCTATAAAAATATTCTTCTTTCATCTTAAAATATTGTTCTACATTGTTAAAATATATGCAGATAGGAAGTGCCAAATGCAACAGGACAGAATGAGCAGCACTAGATATTTCTTCCCCTCACGAACAAATTAACTGAGCAACAACACCTCAGCATATTTCCTTTGTGAGAAATCCGTAATCTAGTTAAGGGGCTCCTGCATCCTTGGTGAGTATGAAACAGCCAGCACTGAGGCTGGTGGGTTAATGTGAGACGCTGTTTGTCAATTATTATGCCCAGTACAGGCCTACACAATCAAAACAATAGCCCCCTTCCCCTAAAGTCAACTTCTGCTCAGAGAGAGACAGAGTTTCAAGCAATCCTAACCCAGGGGCTTTCAAAAGACTGGTGTCTGCTTAGCCCTGAAGAGACACAGGACCCGGCATACTCTGCTTCCTCATGGCCTTGTGAAAACAGAGATGAAGGTTTGGGCTGGCAGGCACTCTCTTCTGGGGTCAGGACAGGGAGGTGGCTGAACAACTCCAACTCTCAGCCTCTGTCTTGGGAGAGAAAGAGACTTACTCTGTGTCCAGCAACCCAAATCCCCTGGCAGCAACCTGACACAATTGGCTTTGGTTTTACTTACCTCAGAGCACGAATAGGGCCCAAGTATACTCTAGCTGCCTGCCGATCATTAAAAACAGTGAACGTACATTGGCCTAAAACAAAATTTGAGAAGCTTCCTCAGACTGTCTGGCCAGACTGTTCAGCATGATCTACTTCAGTACAAGCCCAGCCTATAAAGAGTAGGGGAGGTGGCTGCTTTACCTAATCCATAAATATTGACATACAGAAACAAAGAAAATTAAGACATAGAATAACATTTTTCCTAAAAAATAAACAAGATAAACCTACAGATGCTGAACTAAACAACATGGAAATGTATAACTTACCTGGCAGAGAATTCAAAATAGTGACTAGGGACATACTGACTTCAGAAGAAACAGGCACAGATAAAAGGGAGAATTTTAACAAAGAAAAAACTTGAAATGCAAATAGGGGACATCGAGCTGAAGAATACAATAATTAAACTGAAAAATTAACTAGTGGATTCAACAGCAGACCAGAGACTAGATCAAGAAAGAAGGAGCAAATTTGCAGACAGGTCATTGAAAATTATACGGAGGATGTTGGGGATTATTCAGATTCAAAACAAAATTAGTAAAGCAATTCTTTGGACTTAGGGGATACCATCAAATGACCAATACACATGTGGACATTCCAAAAGAAAGAACAAAGAGAGTTTCAAGGAAAAAAAATTGCAGTATGATATAATTCTATGTGTCTATTTTTGTTTTTGTTTCTTGTAGTTTGATTTCATTTTCAGGAAGTTATAGCCAAGATAAATGTAATAAAACAATTATCCCTAGTTTATTCTAACAGTTTAACATTTTTCTCATTTACATGTAATTATTTCATCTATTTTGAATTGCTTTTTGGGTGTGGCATAAGTTATAATTCCAAATTCTTTCTTATGCTTGTGAAATTCTAGTTTTCTAAGCATCACTTGTTGAAGATACTGTTTTCCCCAATGTTTCTTCTCAATACTTGTATTAATATTAGTCTGTTTTCCAATGCTATAACAAAATATCCGAGATCAGATACATTTTGAAGAAAAGAGATTCATTTAGCTCACAGTTTAAAGGGTGAAATTCTGAGTCACGTAGCCCTTCTTTGGTTTGGCCTCTGATACGACCCTTCATAGTCACATCACATCACGGCAGAGACATCACAGGGAAACATTTGTGACAGGGAGAGATCACATGGCAAAACAAGAAGGCACGGTGATTCAATGATCAGTATTGCTCTTTTGTATCTACTCACTCCTAGGGACACTGACCAGGCTCCTATGAAAACGATCTTAATCCCTGCTGAGCACAGCGCTTTCAGTCACGTGACACCTTCCCGGGCCTCTCCTCTTAGAGAATCTACCAACTTCTAATACCGCCACACTGAAGACGAAGCCGCTAATGTTTGGAACCCAGGGGGACAAAGCGCATCCGAAGCGCAGCAGCACCACTGTGGAAGATCGATTGACTGTATACGTACAGATTTATTTCCTGGCTCCGTGTGCTTTCCCATTGGTCTACAGTCTGTATTTATGCAGGTAGCATACTGTTTGAATTACAATTATTTGTTATATATGTTGGGATCAGAGTGTGTGATGTTCCTAGCTTTCCTCATTCTTAGGATGATTATTAGTCAAGCTAATATACATAGCCATTTAATTGTTTTTCTCTACTTCTACATTTCTTTGTATACTCAGGTTGGTTTTTGAGAACTGTTTTGGAAATAACTCTCTCATAATTCCTATTGGTTTTGTATTAATCTGCGTGCGTAAAAATGATCCAAAAGAAGCAGATTCAACAAACAAAAAATTAAAAAGTATTTAAATAAAATTCCGTTTTCACAAGGCATATTTTACAATAATATGAGGTACTTTACAACTAAAAGAGAGTCACATTTCAATACATCAGCTTTTGGGGTCTACAATTTCATTTAGGTAGGAATTTGTTGCCCTTTTTAATATTAAATCTGTATCATAGTTATATTTATTTTTCTCACTTATTTCAATATTCTTAGGATCTTAAACATTTTCATATATATTTTATGAGCAAATCATTTTTTTCTTTTTGTAGAAGGTCAGTTTTCTGTCCTTTTTGTGTTACCATATTCCTTAATGTCTTAACATTTAACTAAAATGTTATTTTTGTTTCTAATGAACCAAATAGTTTGTTTCTAATAGAACTAAACATTCAACATAATATTTATATTTTAAAGTTTCAGGGAAAATGTATTTTAAGTAAATTATGAACTATTCAAGCTTTGTTCATCTCTTTTAAAAATACATATATATGAGAGATGTTCAGTTTACTTAACTGTTCTGTCAATAAATATTACTCTGAGAGGTCCTGTGCACGGATCCCATCCTGGAAGTTTGCAGTAGATGAGGGAGAAAACAAAAACAGGTGAAGGCCTTGCTTTCGTCAAGCCCACAGTAAGTGTGGTTCTCATTTCTGAATTACTTTAATGGACCCTGACTCTTTATCCCAGTTAAAAGTAGTAGTTGTTTTGCAATTCTATGAGGTCTCACTAATTAAAGTTTTGTTTATAGCTTACTGCTAAAAATTACTCACCTGTCCAATATTAATTATCACTTGAGGTAATATAGTGCAATCCTGTTTACTTTTCAGTCGTAGAAATTAGCATTGATTTTAGTATTCTGAAGATTTCAGAAGGATTTTTATTGTCCACTTTACTTCATTTGATGAATTCCAGGTGTGTTTCATAAGTGGCATTGAAAAGTTCGGCCAAATTGGATTTTTCTAAAATTATTTTAGCCTCTCATAGGAGGTATATACTACATACATAGTGTATCACTGGGTATGTGTGTTTCCTGGACCTCAAATGCCAGGTGCTAAAAGAAACATTTATGAGATTCTTCTTTATGTAATCTGGAAAAGTAGTAGATCAGTTACACAACCATGGCCAATTTTTTTTTTTAACTTTAGCAGTGGAAATGGTGAAAATCATAGTTACCATTTCAGCTAGAAAGCACTTCTAATCTGAGAACTGGAGAGAATGAAATTGGGTAGCACTTAGTCAAAATTTGTAGTAGCCATAGATATAATTCAATACAATGTTTTTAAGTGAGTTTTGTAATTCTATTTATTTATTTTTATTTTTTCATGACTGTTTTCTTTATTAGTACATGTTTGTAGTACATAATGTCCACATTCCTTGTGGGGAGTCTGTACATGTACATAACACATTTTAATTCCTTTAGTTAATCCCCTTTCTCTTCTCCCTTCCCCTTCCATCCAACAGGATTTTAAGAAAAAATAGCCCAAGATATCAAGGAAATTCTGACTTAATTATGAGCTGTTTCTGCACAATGGTTTACTGTGTAGCACACACATTCAGTTAAATATGTTTAGAACATTCTCTTTCACCAAAGTAATAGAATTACATTTGAACAGCTCCCCATGACTCTTAGTGAACATTTTCTTGTGTATCCAAAGTATTGGCTAAAGTTATATGTTAGCTACAAATAAATATACTGGAATTATAATAACGTAATAGTCACTACAATATAAAAAATGCTGGCTCTGATACAAGGAAAAGAGTTGTAGTATTGATATAGTGACTAATTCAAATAGAAATACTTCCTCTGTAGACCACAGGTTGAAATCTACAGAATGGGCTATCTGGTTAAAAAAAACTCCAGTATAATTAGATTTCATTAAAGATATAATATACATTTTAAACATATGCAAACACAAATGCGCATACACATGCACACACACAAAGAATTTAAAGAAAATACCAAAATATTAGGAATATAGGATAAAAGTTTCGATGTGTCTTTTCAGACTGTAGTTAGAACATCAAAAATTACAATAATCAGGTAACTTCTTTTTGCCCCAAGAGGCAGTATAATCCTGTGAGGAACAGAAAACACCTCCAGAATTAAATTGAACATAATATTTTTCATGTTAATAACTAGAATGTGGGGTAGTCATACTGTTCAATGAGTTAATATATGCAGAAGCACTGAACTGTTTCTGGCATACAGTATCAATAACGCTACTAGTTTTATTATTTCTATCATCTTCATGTTAATCAAAAACTTCAAAAAGTCCTTCCAAAATTGTATACTTTTAAGCAGTTTTATTTATTCTCAAACCTGGCATAAATTGTATTTCTATTCACTACAGAGCTGAGGATGCCTTCTCATCCATAAAAACATTACATATTTACTTAAAGCAACTGAAGAAAGTAATACAATATTCTTGTTATATGGACTGTAGCTCTTCTGATTAATATGTTTGTTTTGTAACATCATCTTAGAGTGTTTCTATCTTTTTTTATACTTTAAAAGCACTTGACAACTTCAGAAAACTGTATAAATAAATAAATATATGTAGTTTCACACATCAACATTCTGAATGATTCAAGATATCGAGTTGAGCAATTTCTCACATGATTATTATACTTCAGAAAGAGTTTTGTTCATTAAAACTTCTTTTCCTTAGTAAACGCAATATAAACTCAGCATTAATGGAAACTGTAAAGCTGAGATGGAAAGCTAGGATAGTGAGAGGAAGTAGAGCTTATTTCTTTCATATAACAAAAATGTTGTTATATACATGTCAATTTTCAAGTAAAAAATCTCAGTGGCAGTAAAATTTGCATGTTAATATCTCAGCATTCCAGTGGTAAAATCTCTGAAGGGTTCTGCATTTCCTACGCTGAGCTGCAGATCTACACACTACTCTCCAATTTCATGATAAAAAGTGCTGTGGAAAATGCGTGTGTGAAAAAATAAAACGGATGTAGGTGTAACATGGGCAGAAATACGAATAAATAGTACTTAGCTTTGGCTCTCAATCATTTAGCTACCTATTTTAAATAAAAGGCTTTCTCATGAAAAACATGAATGTGCATATTTTGAACAACTTTAAAGAGATTTATGCAAGTGTGTTAAAGAAATAAGTATCTTGTTCATACATTATAGATATATTTAATTGCTATATTCTACTACTCAGAAAATATTGTGATATGAAAATAAATAATCCCCCAAAATCTATATACACTTGTAATTATACAAATGTTTAAAAGAAGAAAATCATGGTATATTTATATTGAAATTTTAAGGTTTTATTACTTGAAATTAGTTCAAACATAAATGATTTAAATAATATTGTACTTGTTATTTAATTAACAATGTTCAATGTTCAAAATAATGTGCAGGTAGGTCAGTTCATTAGCATGATGAGAAATAAAATTTCCCTTGTTTATACAGTAAATATTCAATTATTAGTAAAGTATTAAATCATTATTTCTACAAGTATTTTATATTTCAACACTTGATAGAAATTATAAGTACTTATTAATAAAGGTAAACATGGAATGAATTTGTGCAAATAACAATAACATACTTTTATCTAGTTCCTTTAGTTTTGCTGTAACAGATCTATAAATCCAAGATACAGTATTCTCATTTTTTTTCTAAGCAACATATCTGCCTAATGCTGATTTTTCTTTAGCCAGTTCAACATACATTGCAGAAGCTAAGTCTACAGATTCATCGAATAGTTAGATACAATTTAATTTTGTACTATATATTTCTATATAGATATTCATATCATCCAGTATTATAATAGTTATTTACATAAATACTGTGGCAAAAATATCTGTTAAGAAAAATAGTGGATTTATATGGTGAAACTACTGCGGAAAAGATCACTCTCGTGAGGGTGAATGACTTACTTTGCTGGGGAACTATTTTTCCAGGAAGGTAGGGAAAACGTTCACAGTATTAGGGCAGATTTTTTTCTTTGAGGATCGTGCCCTAACAATGCGGACCTGATCAAGTAGACATGCTATCAGTATCAATTGTCCTACTGACCGCCCATGTGCCCTGATGTTTAGAAATACAATTATTCTAGCATGAAGTAGGAATAAAACAAATTCTAGCATAAGTCTCTCAATGTCGTACAGACACAGAATTATAGTAACCTACTTATTTCATTACAATGTACTTACGCAAAATCAAAACTGTGATTTTTAGTGTTGAGGATCTCTAAGGGTGTATATAAGGAATGGCATAGACATTTATTTATTAATGAATATTTTAAGAACTATCATGTGTCAGAGAGGACAGCAGGAAAAAGAAAATAAAGTTCCCTCTTTCATGCATTCATGGGGCTAATAGGTCGTTGGGAAAAGGAGACAATAAAAATGTCAAGAACGGAGCAGTTACACACTTGGAACAAAATATAAGTGGTATGAATGCAACTAGCAAGGCACCCAGATGGGCAACAGCTGGGCAGGTTTGGAAACACCCTTGGTGAGACCATGAAGACTTTCCTAAGTCGCTGGCATTTACACCAATATAAAGACCGAGATAGAGTTACTCATCCAAAAGAATGATGATATGCCGCCGAGAATACGGGAAAATGGGAATGGCCTGCCGTGGGGGAGGGAACGTCAGATGGTACAGCCACTCCAGAAAATACATATAGCAACGCCTCTGAAAATTAAAAATAGAAATGGTATATAATCCAACAATTTCACTTCTGAATATATGTCTTAAAGACTGAAAACAGACCTTAAAGATATGTTTGCATAAATTATATTATGGTATTATTCACAATAGTCAAAAGTTGGAAGCAACCCAGGTTGCCAAAGAAGGATAATTGGATAAACAAAGCGTGGTATTTGCATACAATGAAATATTATGCAACATTTAAAAGGAAGGAACTTTCAAACACATGCTGCCACATAGATGAACCATCAAGACATTATGCTAAGAAAAATAAAGCAGTCTTAAAAAGAAAAGTACAGTCTGATTCCATCTATATGAAGTACCAAGAGTAGTTCAGTTCATAGAAAAACAATAGTAGCTGCTAGAGGCTGAGTGAGAATTAAATGAGGAGCTATTTAATGTATTTTAGCTTTGCAAAGTGAAAAAGTTCTGGAGGTTTATTATACAACAATATGAATATGCTTGAAATTACTGACGTGTACACATAAAATGTTTAGGATGTTAAATTTTAAGTGTATTTTACCACAGTTAAAACACTAAACATAACAAAATGGTCCCCGTGGTGATTTTTTTAAATTTATTTTTCTTCCTCAGGCTTTATCAGCTGAGAAACAAAGGACGATGTATATACAGAGGGCAGAATATCGGTGCTTTCTGTTCCTAGATGACATGTCTGAGTGGTGCATCTGAGAACAACCTGCGCAACCCTTCTAGAAGGTCCAGCCTGCTGGAGCTGGGTCTTTGTGTCCCCGAGAAGCTCCCTGACCTGTGAGAGCGATAGCTCCCATTGCCGCCGAGACTGGACTAACTACAGTAACTACTACTGCCTGCTGCCCCTACCAACTGGAAGCAGTGACTTGCTTCATAAACCCATGATCTTCCCACTGCTGTCTAAAGGTGATATTTTTTAAAAGGGAGAAGCATTTGTAAATATCCAGAAGGATGGGAACAAAAAACAAAACAAAACACCCTGGTCGTTTCCCAAAACCAACAGGCTATGAAAAATCAAACAAGGTCTTAGGGACCACCATTCAGAATTTTTATAGCATTCAAAGTCAAATGCAAAGGCATCGAAGCGTTAAATCCCGTGGGAAGATGCCCTTTGTTTCTCAGTCAGATCCTGACCAATATACAAACTCATCACTGAACTGAAATGTGGTCTCCCTTCCTATGGGCATATCCATATTAAAAGAAGAAAATGTGCCGTGAGTTCAAAGAAAGGAATCCTCTCCGTTCACTGTGTTTATAAGGGTAGCAACATCTTCGCGCAGAACTAGTTGACAAAAGTTCTCAGCTCACCCAGACCACCATCCCTTGTCCTGTACCAAGGGCAGGCTCTTTTAGGAATGTCTTAGTTAATTTTCTCTCATTGCTGGGACAAAATAGTTGACACCCAAAGTTAAGGGAAGGAAAGTTCTATTCAGCTCACAGTGTGTAGAGGTTTCCGTCCACAACTGGCTGGATCTAAGGCAGGATGGCAGGGCAGAAGGGCAGAAGGCAGCAAGGCAAGCAAAGGGCTAGACAAGCCTCTTTCTGTCCTTGTATCTTACCCAGGCTGGTAGAATTAGGGTGGCGCCAAACCAATCAGTGGATTGATTTAGTGATCACACGTCCTTAATCTCAGCATCACACACTCTAGATTCAGCCACCTCCGAAAAAGCTCCACCTGTGACCACATGAGGTTCTGGAAAGACATCTAGACACAAACCATAACAGGGAATCTGGGAACATAGATAGTCCCAAAATTTAGAATTTCAAACTAAAGAAGAAAAAGAAACAGAAATAGAGATGAGGGCAATGAACGAGTGTGATGTTACACAGCCACAAAGCTGGAGGCCAAATCGGTAGGGGTATTTGGTTAGAATAGTAAACAGATTTGAGGGAAAGTGAGTTTAATTTTCATTTTTACATTGTTTGCCTTGCTGCTTGGTAAATGTTCTCCAGCTTCATAAAACATCAGTTAATCTGCCACATGTACAAATGTCTTGTGTAAGGATTTTGAAGAATAAAAATCCAGGATCATATTGAGTTTCTTGTCTGGGTTAAAGCAGTACCAAGAAAATTTAACGACCACAGGGGAGTGATATGAACGGGGAAGGCCACTCATCAAACACTGGCCCGGGCACGTAGCTCAGCGTTACGGCCCTGGAGTAGCATGTGCAAGGCCCCAAGTTCAGTCCCCAGCACCACAAAGAGAAAAGAAAAACAGCAGAAACTTTAAACTGTGGAGAAGGAAAACTCTTAGGAGTCACAGCATTTTAGGAAAGGTGTCATATTATGCATATGACATAGGTCAGTTTAGCTAAGCCGGTCTGCATCTGAAAGGGCAGTGTGGTCTAAGTGATGTCTAAGTTACAAATAAATGATTAAAAATACATGTTGCGTGTTCCTGAGTTCTTGAAGTTTCACTCTTCCATCATCTTGTGGACCTTGTAACAGTACTTATGTTTTGCTAGCCAGTGTATTCTCATGAAATATGCTCAATAAATATTTGTTCAGTAAATAAGTAAATACCAGTAAAGATGTATTTCCAAGTTCTGCCACATGATCCTTATCCACAACTTGGAAAGGAGAAGCTGTTCGCTGTTCCCCCAAGATTACACGATTGCAAACACTGACCACATGAAGAGTTGATCGAGCATCCAATTCCTTATTTTTTCCTTCATCCAGACTTTTGTTTCATAAACACCCATCTCGAACTATCTGATTCCTTTTTTTTTTTAACCAAGAACACGCATTGGTGCATTGTATACATAATGATCACATTTATCATGGTTATTTTGTACCTGTACATGATGCATCTTGGTTTCCCCCTCTCCCTCATCCCTCCCTTCCATGTCCCCCTTTCCTTATTTACAGCAGCTTTATTTACATTTTTCCATTTTTTCCCCTTGCTCTTTCTTTCCCTTTTCCTTTCCTTCTTTTCCCCTTCTAGTTCTCCTCTCTTTTGAATATTATCTTTCTTTTACCTAATACCTATTATGCCTCTTTGGCTTTATGTACACTTACGGTTTCTCATATCAGAGAAACAATTGGATGTGTACTCATGAGTGACTGATTTATTTCACTTAAGAGTATGTTCTCAAGGTGGATCCATTTACCTACAAATGACTCTAGTTTATCCTTTTTATGGCAGAGTAGTACTCAATTGTGTAGAAAAACCACATCTTCTTTAGCCATTCCTCAATTGTTGGGCATTTGGGTTGCTTCCAAGACTTAGCTATGACAAGTTGTGTTGCTATGAACATGGTTGTGCATATATCTCTATGGTACGAGGTTTTCAATTCTTCTGGGAAGATACCAAGCAGAGGAGTGAATAGCTGGATCAAATGGAACCTCCAGATTTCGGCTTTTCTTTCATTATTCGTCCCTCACCTTTCCGTAAAAACAAGCTTAAATTCCTATGAATATTTGCTGAGTAATAAACAAATAAAATATACCTGAATTTAATATTTTCAGGTATACCCCTTCTCTGATCCTGTAGGAAAAAATAGGTTGCTAGAAAATGCTATCTGAAATTCAGCCTCTAAATATCTAATAAGATATATGCTATGAATGTGATTATGAGTATTAAAATAACTCAATATATTGTTTCATAAGCGATTTTAGTATGACAGAATTTGAAAGAACATTCCAAATGCTATAATGTGATAATTTAACAACTCTGATAATTTGCTTGAATACATATACTAAATAGAGTGGTCTTGAAGATCTATTATACACTTATGTGATTCTCCTCATCTTTATTCCGGTAAAACTGGTACATCAGTAACAAAACAGTACTGTTTTATATTTATAACTTCTATGTAAATTTAGGTAAATTTTACACTCCAGATTACTTATCTAAATAATAGAAATTATGTACACATTATACAATTTTAAATGAAGTACACATGTAAATAACTATGCACAGAATGGGTATCCACAAAACGTTCCTCTTTAGCGGTTGACTCCATTTGTCTTTTTCAATTAATTGAAACCTCCGGGTAATGCCTGTTTCCATAAACATTTGAGAAATGAAAAAATATATTGTGATTTAGAGATATGCAAAAAAGCCTTACACGGAAAGATAGATGATCATTTTCAAGGCCCTAAAATTGGAAAGGATATCCAAGGGTATTTTTCATAAATCTAGCTTCCAAACTGCAGTAAAAGAAACCCTGTTGTATTTAGATTGAAAGTAACAGATTATATTGGGCAATTAAAGATTATTTGATTCTGTAGATGAACATACTATGGGTTTGATGATTTATAGTGTGACGGCAGCAGAACAATGAGAAAGAAATCACTACACGCCGGAGCCTGGACCAAAGCAAGGCCTCTGAGTCTCTGCCGAGGCCCTTTGTCACTCTGCCCTCTAGTGGCGGCCACGACAATTGCATGTTTGGTGTTTTCTGCGACCAGTGCTGTCGTTTTAGCATTATTTTTGAAGCATTATTTTAGTAGTATTATTATTATGGATTAAAAAAAAAATAAGTGAGCCTGGGAAAAAAACTGTCAAAATCAATGTAGAACATTAGGAAAGAATTAAATATTATTTTAAATTAATTGCGGTAAACTTTTCCCCCAAGAACTGAAATGCTTTGAGAGGAGGAACGCATTTTTTGCTTATAGAGAATTCCACTGAATCCAACATCTTACCATTTCGCCCGCGGTGCTTTTAAATTGTTGTAAACTATATAATCTCAAGTGAGTCTCGCTAAAAAGTAGTACACGTCTAATACTCGTATCAGGCAAAAAAATGTGCTATGATCCTTTGCTTACTTACAAGAAAAGCAAGTTTTAAAATGATTGTTATTTTGTTTTCATCGAGTCTGTAGTTTATGATATGTAGGAAAAACTTCACAATATAATTTATATAAAGAAGAGCAGGAAATATTTAATTGCAACATTAAAATTCAGGTGCTATTCAAATTCACAAATATTAGTAATAATAATGTACGAAACAAACAGATCGTGTCTGTCCCCTTTTAAGCAATTCTAGCCAACAGGGAGCACTTTAAAAGTGTCAGATCATGAAATCTAAAGCAATTTTACAAAATGGAATAATTTTGTACTCAATATTTTGAAAAAAGGAAACTCACAAAAGTATTAATGTATTCTCTTGATACATAATTATAATATCGTAATACATAATTTTCCACAATATATACTACATGCTTATACCTCCATATGAAATTAATATGAAATAGTACTTTAATATTTTAAAGCATTTTCTGAATTTTTAAATATTCTTTGAAATTATAACTGCTGCCTATGTTCTTTTTGGGGGGGTATTTATTGAAACAGGGTCTCACTATGTAGTTTGCTGGCCTCAAACTCATTATATGGTCCAAGCTGGCCTTGAACTCATGGGGATCTTCCTGCCTCAGCCTCCCAAGTGCTGGGATTACAGGTGTGCACCACAACCCCTGGCCAACAGCTGCATACATTCTTTTGACAAGTGGACAGGATACCTTCCGCCAGTCTTTTTAAACTGCATATTTGGGTTTGTTCTAATCTTTCATTAAAATCCTGCAATAAAATATCTGATCAAATTATATTAATGCAATCAAAAATATTCTCCATTCAAATGGTAAATTGTACTTCAAAAAACCAAAAGGATTTATGCACCACTAATGGAATCAGAATGGCAAGTTAAAGCCTGAGAGAAAATATTTACCAATCACATGATTGCATGTATTTGCAATATGAAAACCATTCTTAGCATCTACAGTTTTAAAATAATTCAAGAAAACAATGGGAATAGGCACAAGCAGATGCACAACCAAGAGGCCATGAGGTTAGTGGAGCAGACCTGAAAGTACGCCCAACATCAGTAACTACTGGGCAAATGAAAACTATTAAAAGATGATGAGTTGTCCCCACATCTATTAAAACAGCCAGAAACAAGCAAACAAGTGTACATACAAAGATTGTGACCAAAATCAATTACTAACAAAAATTATCAACTTGATTAGCAAGTTAGCAATTAGGAAACTGATCTCTTATGTATCACGATGCAACTATTTCTTAAAAATTGTCGAATAAAATCTTTCAGTGATTCTTAAAAGTTAATCCTACACTTAAATTATGAAACAACAATCTCAGTCCAATGTACTCACATATGTGAATCTCACATTTATAAAAATGCAAGCACAAAAAATATTTAGAACAACTTTACTAATAATCGGCAAAAACTGAAGACGATGAAATGTTCTTCAGTGGGGGAACAGATTAACACACTGCGGTACATCCAAACAGTTGAATACCACTCAGCAATAAAAATGAACAAACTTTTGATGTGTACAAAATAATTTGGATAAATTCCAAAAGCATTGTGCTGAATGAAGCAAGATAGTCCTACAAGGTTATTTATTTGATACTTCAGTTAAACAACATTATCAAAAAGATAAAATTACAGAGAGATACAAATCATTCATCGTCCTCAGTTGTTAAGGGTGGAAGAGGGAGTAAATACAAAAAGATAGCATGAGTGAGTTTTCTTTTGAGTGACAGAATTATGGTTATGAGAATCTATGCGTGTGTTAGCATTTACAGAACTTTGCTCCATAAGGGAAAAGATCAAACTCTTTATAATAATTTTTAATTAAAAATTCACAACATAATCATTGTTTTAAAACACCATCTCTTCCAAGTTTTGGCAACTATGGTAAAGCTGCTATAAACATTCAATGCAGGCATCTGTGTGGACATAAAGTTTCTACATCTTCTGGTAAATACCAAGGAACTTGATTGTCAGATCACATAGTGAGACGTACATCACAGATAAATGAGTAAACGAGCTCTGATACGTCCATCCAGGCAATAGATTGTTACTAAGGACTACGGAGAAAGGAGCTATCAAGCCACAAAAGGATGCAGAGGACATTTGAGTGCAGGTCATTAAGTGAAAGAATTGAATGTGACATTTGGGGAAAGGCAAGATATAGAGATAGAGGTGGCTAGAGAGAGGAGGGAAGTATAAATAGACACACTACAGGGAATTTTGTGGAAGGTGAAACTCCTGTGCGTGACACTATAATGCTGGGTACATGGTATCATACATTTGTGCAAATCCACAGAATTTGCATCAAGAGTGAACCTCAATGTAAATTATAGACATTACATGATAATGAATGGTTTCATCAGTTATAAGATGTGGTTTCATCAGTTACAAGAAATGTATCACTCTGTTGGGGCATGTTGAAAACAGTGGAGGCTGCACGTGTGTTGGAGAAAGGTGTCCTGGCAATCTCTCTACTTTCTTCTCAATTTTTCTGTGAAACTAAAAATGCACTAAAAATTTAAAATGTTTAAGCGAATGAGCTAACTGGGTGTGGTAGGCCACACCGCTCCTCCCCAGGACTCTGGAAGGCTGAGACAGGATGATCATAAGTTTGAGCTCAGTCTGGGAAATTTAGCAATTTAGCAAGACCCTGTTTCAAACCAAATATAAAACAAAGAAAAGTGGCTGAGACGCTACCTCAGAGTGAAGGCCCTGGGTTCAATGCCCTGTTCTTCGACATCAAAATAAGTGCCACTTACGCTAAAACTAAACAATCAAAAAACTAGGATCACATTAAATATGTATATATATATACACACACACATATGAATGTATATTTCTCATTATTTTCTACTGCCTTTGCATAAGTGAAAAGTCATTTATAAGTGAATAAAAAATGTAATTTTTGAAACAAATACATTTTTCTGAGGAAATTTACACTTCACCTAAAGTAACATAAAAGTGCCCATTTCCTGTATTTTCACCAACTCTAAACCTCAATGTTTAATTTTCATCCAATTTTAAGTAAACTATATTTATTGCTTTCTAAATTTGCATTTATTTGCTTACTACTGAGATTGATGATTGTTTTTACATTCTAGTCCTTTTATATTATTCCTCCTATTTTCTTTCATTCTACAACATTTTATTAAGAACATTTCCACCCTTTAAGAATTCGATATAACTGATTTAGCTGACACTGTTTTGTCTCCCGTGGTCAGGACATTTTCATTTGTTTTCAACCATTCACCAAATGAAGATGTAGAATCAGACTGCTACTTTGAGGACATAATTTCCTGCATATTATTAGTCGTTTATGTCCCTCTCATCTGCTTAGCCTTGAATAACGATGCTCTGTGAGTCGTCAGTGACTACGGCACAAGCTGTTCAATTGCACAGTGACGCAAATGTGACTGTACTGGAAAGACTTTCTGCAAGACAAAAGTGCGGCTCGCTCTTTACACACTTTTGCCTCATGCTCACGACTCACATGGTAGCAGGTCGGCAACCCAGAAGCCATCTAAGAGGCTTAACGAACGAAAGGGCTACGCTGCCAGAAGGCGTTCTGCTCCGGAGCACTTCGGCACCTGGGTCACACTGTGGCATGTGGAATCAGAAATTTGGCTGAAGTGATCCACTCTTTCCTTCCAGGACCTAATGCAAAGTCTTTATTCCATATGAAGCTCAGATTATTAAAAAGTTTCACTCAGTTATTTAAACTACATTACAATTTCCTGTTTAGGAAAAAAAAATTGAGAAGTTTCTGGACTGTCATTTTGAAAAATCTAAATTAACCTCACATATTAGCTATATATGATGGTAGGCATGTGTGCACTGTGAGCTTCAATGACATAAAATATAGACTCAAGGCAGACATTTTCTGAAGCCCCGAATTTTGATCCTTCAGACCTTAGACTGATTTAAAGTCTGCTTCTTCATATTTAAGATGTAGATAATGTAATTATACAATGTTAATCAGACTTATGCATTTAGATATGGTAGAATTATGAAGTTTCTTCAGTTTTGAAAAAGTTAAGCACGGCTTTCAGTGTTTCTGATTATAACATAAAATAAAAATTAATTTCAAGGAAACATTACTCTTAAGGTGGGTTGACTTATTAGTTGCGGCAAGAGTTCAATATACTTTCCATGTTTGCAGTATTTGACACTGCTGATTACAAGGCGATAGGTATAGCTGTTCCATAAATAAGACAGAGTAAGGTACTGTTACTCTCTTCACAGATCCCCCTGCTTTCCCCAGGGTGGCCTTTTATTGCTTTTTCCTGCGACTCAAGCTTGCTCTGCAGAGTCACTTTCTCCCTCCCTCTTCACTGTTACTTTCCTGCGTAAACTTTGCCACTGCTTTTTGATAGATAGATAGATAAATCAATCAATCAATAAATAAGAAAGAGTAGAAAAATATACAGACATGAGGAAAAACTTCCTGAATAGAACTTCAGTGGTGTAAGGAATAATATTTAGACTCAGCAAATGGGATTACATCAAATATAAACTCCTACAGAGCAGAGGAAATAATCAACAGTATAAAGAGAAATTTACAAATTGGGATAAAATTCTTGCTAGCTACTTTCTAGTAGAGGACTACTATCTAGAGCACATGAAGAAATCAAAAGAACCGATTCCCACAAAATAAATGACCCATTCAAAAATGGACAAATGAACTGAATAGACACTTCTCAGAAGAACTAAAAATGGCCAATAATCACAGGAAAAAATGTACTTAGGGAAATGCAAATCAAAATGATTGTGAGATTTCATCTTACTCCAGTCAGAATGACTATCATCAGGAACACCTGAAAACAGGAGTGGCGGATTTAGCTCAGTGTAAGGTCCTGAGTTCAATCCCCAGCATGCACCCCCTCAAAAACAAGAACACATAAAAACAATGAACCCTGCTGAGGGTGCGGGGGAATGCGGCATTCTTACCCTGGTATTGAGAATGTGAACTAGGAAAACCACTGTGATAATCCGTGTGGATATTCCCGAAAAAATCTAAAAATAGAAACACTGTCTGACTTAGCTGCACCCCTCTTGGGTCTATTCCTGAAAATTTTCACAGCGTGGTGACCCAGGAATGCCAGTGGTAATAGCGATGCAATTCAAAGCAAACAAGCTCTGGATGCAACATTCAACAGGCGAATGAATAAATAACATGAGGCATATATACACGATGGTGTATTATTCAGCCATAAAGAGGAATGAAATCATGTCATTTACAGGAAAAATGGATGAAAGTTGAGATCATCATGCTAAATGAAATAAACCCCATTCAGAATGTTAAATAGCACATTTTTTTCTTATGAGAGACATACATATGTAAAAACATGTGTATGTTTTTATAATATACATATAAAGAAATGAATAAAATAAAGGAGAGATGATGAGAAAATAGAAAGCACACCGCTGGAGAAAAGGGGAGAGAAAAGTGGGAAGGAGATAGAGTAAAGGGATCGAATATGACTAAGATATATTATAGGTATTTGCCAATTCCCCAAAACAAACATCACTATTCTGCATTGCAAATCTGCATGAATAAAACTTAATAAATTATACACATAATGCACACACCTGACTCATGACTGTGTTTCTTTCAAAGAAAAGAGAAACATAAACGAAATTGTGGAGCGTAATTCACAAGTATGACAAGAAGTAATTAGTTAAACTCCTATAAAATATTTTTGAAGGATAATTTGTTTCCCAAACAATGGGAATAAACCAATAGTAGGAATTTCCTCAACTGTTTGCTGGTGGGAAATTGCATCCACAGGACTAACACATCGTCAGAAATGGTCCTGCTCTCCTGCCCTTTGCTCTGGTCCTCTGGGGCACAATGGCTTCTCTTCACTCATCCCAAGAGCCCCCACCCCCGGGGAGATGCTTAGCCTCCCATCGCATCAACAGTGAGCGCCAGCGTAGATCCTGGCAACCTACAGTAGCTTCGGTTTACCTTTTTAAAGACAATAATTCTACCTTGGCTGGTAGGTAAGGTGATCTTCCCTCTTAGGACACTCCCGCGAGAGGCAGGAGCCGCGGCACGCACGAGACATCAGCTTGCAACAGAAGTGGCCCTTCACAGCACGTCAGGCCCCATCGTAACACCCGCAGTATTGATTTTCCTTGCTACAGTCATCGCCAGTAACTGGTAATAGTGCCATCACTGAATTCTGAAGGTTCAAAAATTCAGTACGAGAAAATAAGTGAACTTAAGTTTTTCGTTCATATACAAAATAGGAAAAGGGAAAATACTTAATGAATTACATAAATGTTAAAATGGATAAGCTCATTAAAAACCCATTACATCTATTGCAATATCAGTAAAAGCTTAATAGGTCGTGATTATGGGCCAATTTTCCAGCTGAGGCTTCTTGTTCTTGCAAAATGTAAACAGGAAGAAAAAGCAGTTTGACATAAAAATTGTGGCACAACTGGAGTTTATTCTATTTGTAATAATAAGCGAAGTCTGAGCCATATTTTCAATGGATATTTAACCTTTTACACTGTCATACAGCTGCAAGGTTTTACCTTTGTCAGGGGCATTTGTGAACACAAAGGTGGAAGCCTTCTTATGACAAGGTTTTGCTACTTCGACTGTGATCTTCCTGCAGTAGAATGAGTATAACTTGGATCCTTTCTTCCTTTGATTTTTCAGGCCTTGCTGCTTTACCGAATGTTGACCGTGTTGATTAAACTGCTTACTGGACACACATTCTCCTTAAGTATTGCTTGGAACAATACAAAACCAATAACAAAATCTTTCATTTCTTAAAACTCGCGTGACTCATTCAGTTGCTGTCGTGTTTTAGACTTCTATAGTAGAACCAAATATATGGAGGCTGGTTCAGTCCATCTTTAAAGTACTCCGTCTCCCTAAGTTTTGATTATTTTCTAACCACAATGTAACAACTCAAGAAGCCCATTTTTTTTTAATATCACACAAATATGATATTGCCATCCATTATTCTTGTATTAAAAAAAAACAGTACCTTGGTGATAATAGACTGACTGCATTGCATAAATTTTATTAGCAACAGTATTTTCATTTGGTACATAAAGTTTAGTAAAATCTATAGCAGGTACTGAACATATTTTAAGAGTACCAAATGTGACACCTATTGCAAAGCTTCACCGATATTAATAACTTCATTTTATTTGATATATGATGCCAAATCTGATGGTCAATTTCCAAGTCTTTTGGGTATTTATTTTTGTAATCTTGAATAAAATGTAAGAATATTGAAAACAATATTGAAAAGCCTCTCCTATAAGGCCTACAATCACAACAAGATTTAAAGGAAAGTTGTAATAACTTGTTATATTTCTGTTCTGTTATTTCAAGATCCTTGTGAAATTATTTGCATAATTCTTTCAGTCCAGAATAAATTTAGAGTGTTATCTGATGAAGAATATGTGGGGTTTCCTGATCATCGGCTGTAGATATAATATTGTTAAGTAAGAAATTGATACTATTTAAATTCTTCAGTATCTTGGGCAACTATTTACAGAAAATAACTCTGCTCAGCAAATACACATATACTCAATATTTTAATCTTTTATAAGTTTAATCAAAGTTTATTGCAGAAGGGTAGAGAACATGATATATTCCACTATTCCAATGTTGATTACCTGTATTATCATGAAGTATATTACAGATAAGATAGACAATTACTTATATGCATATGATTTTGAACAGTCAGTCTAACATCATATACATTCAAAATAAGTCAAAGAGGGAATAATACTGCGATTTAGATTTCACTCCAATCATGAACATAGCATTTGCTACTCTAATAAACAAGAATTTAAAATGAAATACGACATGTTATTTGTTTATGAAACATATTACTAGTCAATAGAATAGGCAAAATTGTTAAAAGTAATGTATCCCAAGATGCAAATCTTAAAACATTTTACTGTAGATTTTTGTATTAGTCAGCTGGTCTCTAGAATCAAAGGTTTGCAAGAGAGCATATTTTGTACCGGATATTTACAAGTTACAACATTCACACACACAAGCCAAATGCAGGAAAGTGCAAACATCTTTGCATGCTGGACACCTGAAAGATCCAATCGAGGGCTGGGAGGCCACAGCACTGTCCCATGTATGTCTGTGTCTACACTAAATGTCTGAAAAATCTTTACTAGAACCATGATACAGTGCTCACAGGAGAGATGAAGATCAGAGCTCCCCTGAAGCAACAGCAGCCATCCTCGATGACAGCAAAGCCCCGAGCTCCTTCTGTGACAAGAACAGCTGAGTTCCCTTCAGGAGAACCAGCCACCACAGAACGTCTCCTGGGAAACAGCTGGTCCCTGTCTTCTGCTCCGGTTCTCCTTTATCCTGTGTCAGCAATAATCTTTGGGGGGGCTTCTACACCCAGAACCACAGCAACTCAGTCCAGCTGGGCCTTCCTGCTCAAGTTGATCACAGTAAGTCTCCCACGGTGTTAAAGAATAGAGTTGCAGTTATTCACAAAACATGAGTTTTAGGTGATGTACAGAAAAATGATCTTTATTTTAAAAATTTAATTCTAATATTTAAAAAATCTAATTAGTGAAGGCTGGGGATTTAGCTCAAGTGGTAGAGCACTTGCCTTGCAAGTGCAAGGCCCTGAGTTCGAGCCCCAGCACACCCTCATGAAAGAAAAATCTAGTTAGTGGTAGCACACATAGAAAGATTAAAAATATTAAGTGGAAACCTATACACTACAAACTTTTACAAATAGAAATCAGTTTATGGCCAATTTAATGAGACAAAATAGCATTTGAGGAAGAGACTTCTATACAAAACAAAAGAAGATTTTTGTATTAATGAACGTTGCAATCAACCAAGATGATATAATATTATGTAATGTATTTTATAAGAAAATGTTGATATGTGTTAAATTATTGAAACTAGAAGAAGCAATCGTTTCTTTAATTTTTGAATTAAAAAAGTTGTCTATGGAAACTATGTTATTGGAGTGAAGGAAATGAATGGTCTTGGAAATGGACACATCAAATAAACTATAGAGTCATATAAGATATTTTTTAGAGAATTTTATGTAAATAATGAAAACAATCATAACTGCATACTTATGTATTGTGCATATACACAATATATCCACATACATAATATTTAAACACCTACAGATAACTCACACATTAGACACAATAGTTGTACATTCTAAAAGATAAAAATCATTCCAGTCTCATTATTTATTTCAAAGCATTAATATCTTGTGTTTATTAAAGTAATGATGAAATAAATCCGCAAACCAGAAAATTGTTTAAATTTTTTCTTCCGAATAAATTCTTAAATTGGAAACCAAAATTGATAGTTGCAGGTGAACATCCCTCCGAGTATGGGAGGAACATAAAGCTATATTCCTGCTCCATGTTGGGTCACCCCTGGGTTTGAATCTCAAATCTGCCCTTACTGAATGCTCAAACTTGGGTAATTTACCTAGCCGTGTATAAGGTATTTTGTTGGAAGTGCTTAACATAATTTCTGTACAAAAACATCTAGAAATGTATAATTATTCATTTATATATCAAAGGAAAATGCATACCCACAAGTGTATTTATTTTAAAATAAAGAAGACTAAAAAGAAAGAAAGAAAGAAAGAAAGAAAGAAAGAAAGAAAGAAAGAAAGAAAGAAGACTGAAATTCAATGAAGTAAACATTTAATTCATGGACACTTATAAAAAACATGAATTTAGCAAACAAATGGAATTAATAAAGATAAAAGTAGGAGTCAGTGAGAAAGATGAACAAAGAGCCCATTGATTCAATCAATAACGTCCAAATCTCTTTCTGTAGAAAGATCAATAAAATTGACAATTAAGAATCTCTTAAGTCCAGAAACAGAATTCACTAAGGATATCATATTATAGATGAATATATAATGCTTCAGTGGTAACATAACAGAGAATATGGTAGAAACAAAAGAACAAGTTCCCAAGAGCACAGCAATTATACAACATACATGATTGATTCTAACAAATAACTTGCAAAATTGACCTAAGAATGGGAACTTTATATAGAATACATTGCAAGTACTGATTATCCAGAGATACATACTAAATTTCAAAACATGTATTCAAAAATGTTTGAATATTGTAATTACACATTAAATTTATTCATTTCCTTGAAGCAAACCCAGTGGAGTTTTTAATAGTAGATAAGATGAATTTAAAAATCATAAAAATGAAAACATTCAATAATAAATTCATGCCAAACTTAAATACAGACTATGGGAGAAAATTTATTCTTTCATATATGAAACATGAGTTTATCTTATATAGTGATAGTGACAAAAACATATATAATCGTTCTGCAATAGCAACATAGATCATAGCAAAGCTATGTGTATTTTAATTTCAGGGGATGAATGGCTTAGATCAATGAAAAATAATTCTTTCTACTCAGTAAATGAATACTTTATTTAATTTGGGGAAATCTAAACTCAATATAAACAAAAGTAAATTCCAAATTGTTTAATTTTATTTTGAATACAATATATTAATCCACAGATGAATGCATAGCAGAATGTGTTGTTAGGAGGTAGGGCCTGGTTGAAAGTGGTGGGTCACTGGAGGCAGAAGCTGGAAGGATTCATTAGTGTACCCAGCTGCTTCCTTCTCCATCTGTTTATTGGCTGCCAGGGAATAATGCAGACTTCCTTAGCCAGTCTTCCACCTTGCTTTTTACCTTGAAGCCTGCAGCCACTGACTAACTCCTCTGAAATCATAAGCCAAAACAAATATCCTTTAAATTGTAGGTATAGGGTTTTTGGTTTTTCCAGTGTTGAGAAGGTGATTGATACACACTATAAGATATATATATCTGTTACTTCAATTTTTTTCTGCTGAAATGCTTTCTCTTTGAAAATGCAATCCCAGACAAAGCTCCTGTGCTACAGTTTTTGTATCAAGCTTCTTGGGGGTTTTGGTTGGACATCTTCCTAGAAAAAGACAACCTAGAAAGTCCTAGAGAAAGTTTTTAGAATACACAAGGAAATGTAATGTGGTACAGAGGAGTAGAAAAATACATTGTGATCATACAAAATGTTTCCCAGTATCTATTTCTTTATATTATATTTAACAAGTGATATTACATAACACATAAACCAAAAGTATTTACTAAAATGTTAAATGTGAATATATGCTTTTAAATATCTAATTAAATGTGAAAATTAAAAATAGTGTTCTGGCTGTATGACCTCTTTTTAGTATTTGCTGAAAACTTCTTGCAAGAAGTATCAGGTGTGTAGATCAGAGAAGTGATAATTAGCAAGGTTTTTACTCTGTTTAATCTTACACCTCTGCTGCATAACACGAGGCATTAAGCTTTCTAAATTTATCCAAATGAACATCAGACTTAGTTATAAAATGCAAATAAAAATACCACGGAGAAATTGGTGAATTGTGTAAATTTCACTGCCAAAATGTATAGAGACACACGTTATTTCATTTTTGTTTTATTAATTTTTTTCCATTTCAGAAATAGTTTGGAAAGAAAATCATCTGGATTTAATGAATTTATATGTGTTGTCTTCTCTTGTTCCAAATATCCTGTTCATATATCAACTTAACTATGTTTTGTTGACAGAAAAAGGCTCTGCAGGACGTACAGTAGTATACCATTGAAATATTTGATTATTGAATTTATAAAAGAGGGCTAGTAGATTCAATAGCATGTGTTTATAAAAGACCAAATATTGAGTCAATTTCATCTGGGGAAAGGAATCTCTTATTTGCAGAACTTCATCCTGACCTGTTTTTGTATTGTCTTGGGTTGTACGTAACACAGAAAAAATTGAGCAAGTAAGTCATATGTTTCTGGAGTTATGAATTAAAGACAAAAGGTCTGAAAGTGGGGGAGATTACATTTTACGTGCATAATATTAATACTTTTTTTCCCTTTACCGTAAGTTTTGAAGTGGGATGAATCTAGTAAAGCCCTCGTCAACAGGAGCTTAGCATGTAGGATATGGTTACTACAGAGTTGCCAAAAAATTCAAGTAAAACTATTACTCTTTATTTAAATTTCATATATACTGTTATTTGGCCATGTGTTTTGCACACAGCACGTAAAGTCAACATATGCATTGCTCTTTTAGATATGTCTAAGAGAAAACAAAAACTCTTGGCTGAGATCAGCAAACATGCAATCAACAGAATTCAAATATCTCTTGGCTCCAGAGCCTGCACTTTATCCACTGTGTTACGGTCCTAGGTCAGTGTGGAGCACGTTTGCCTGCAGAGTAGCATGGTGGAGACAGGCGTCTTGCTTATTTTCTCTCTTGACTGGTGAAGAGAGAAAATCCAGACTGTTTATCATGATTAGCATTCTTACTTATGTTCTCTACAGCGCTGGCACCTTCACTGAACCCGGAAAATCCTAATCACTGTCCTCACAGTATGTCTCTCTTCACTTTCTTTTTTATATGCCCTGCAAAAATTTATGAGGTCGATTACTTAAATCTCAGCTATCAGATGCTAGTTATAAAAATGTATTGCTTACTGATTTCATACCCTGCACTAACCATTTTTAAAGCAATAGTTAGCCCTCTTATTGTCTTTAATGGTTTATTAAACACTGTTTTTTAAAAAATAGAAACACTTTAGTGAATACTTTACTGAAGTATTCAGCTATTGCTTTATTTTAATATATAATTAGTTTAGCATACTGTGTTGACTCTTTCTGCCTTCAACTCACTATCGATGAGCACTAGTGTTTCTGTCCTGCTTTTCTGCAACACCATGTTTGACATTTAAATGACATATTGCTAGTATATAATAAAATAGATAACTTTAGAATCATAGTTCTTCTTTCATTCCTTGGATATTAATTGCAGTTCTTCTCAGTATCTCATTTCTTTCCTCTACCACAGATAGAACAGCCACTTTAAAATTGTTCTGTATATAAATTGTATTTTTAAAGATGGAGTGAAAGTAAAAGAAAGAGAAAAAATTAAATAGTGTGACGTTTTCTTACCACTTAGAAAGGCAAACATACGTGAGTATCTTGTTGGGGAGAATCCCGGATCTTTTACTCTCGGATTCTACATGATAACAGCAATATTTCCTTTCATAAACGTAACAGAGGAATCATTTCACTGATCTATAAACGGAAATTTAGTGTCATGACAGATATAATCCTGTCTTTTTCCAGAGGAGGAACTGATCTTTTTCCTGGGGGTGGGGGCGGTGATTTGTGACTCAAGGGAATTCTGGAATACTTCTATTTACAGAATATAAGATCTTGTACTTAGGTTTTTAGAAGGTAAATCACCACATGGCTACTCTGAATTTTCTCCCACTCTGAACTTTCTCCCGCTCTGCATTTTTGGACCTTTTCAAAAAAGGTTTTAGGTTTATTTTTAAATGTTATATAAGCTTCCCTTACCCTTAACTAAGGTTAAAAAATAAGTTCTAAGGTTTTGGAATCGTGCACTCCCAGATCCGTATTCAAACTTTGTACCTAATGAAACTAGGCAAATTCTAAACTTTTTTGCAACTCAGCTTGTTCTGTTTTAATTATTGCATGAAATAATGTTTAAGGACTATTTATCACACATTCTCACACATTGTTTAAAAATTATATTTAGATATGATAATGTATTTTGTTTTTAAATTAAATTTGTGCTTAGACATGGGTAATATAAATGATGTTTTGTTTATGGCATATTATATGTTGAGACTTAGAAAATAGATATTATCCTCATCAATGTCTGGAATATACTTTACTACATTCAATACTTTCATTTAATATAGCTCACCACTCTTAAGCTAATAATTCCATTTAACAGCTGTCAATGTTTATATGAAACTCCAAATCGACTCACATTATTTTGATATTGGTCAGGTAGGTTTGATCTACTACTTCTGACTTTGTTAAGATCACTGTTGGTTAGAAGAAAATGACTTTACACTTTCAATTTCTATAATTATGTTATCTTGTCCAGATTATGTACACTGTTAACAAAACTTGGCTTCTTTGTAGACATCTATTATTTGTCTTATCAGTGAAAATAATCTAAGAGAATGAATATGAATTATTTTTCTATCTAAAACATACAACACCACAAAGTCTTGGCTCAAGGGCCACAAACTCCCAATCTGTGCAAATAAGTTCTATTATTTTTTTCTTTCAAACAACTGGAACATTATGGTAATTTAATTATCTTACACTTCAATATAGAACTACTACTGTAGTAGTAGTAGTAGTAGTGCTACTACTACTGCAAGGCAAGTACTCTAACCACTGAGCTAAATCCCCAGCCCCCTAAATTTTGTTTTTAAAAAGTTGATATTTTATACTGAAGAGAAGAAAGGCAGCTATTTCCATCTTAAATATAAATTAATATTCAATAAATACAAAAGTACTTATGCTAACTGCTTATAGGTTTAATGTTACAACAGTAAGTTAAAATTTAATAAAATTATCCTTAATGATATTCTATCATTCAGAATGTGAAATATGTATATACTATTAGAAATTCATCATTCTTAATCTGATAGAAAACAAAAATAGGTAAGAAACACGCATGATGACGTATCCGCTCTGTGTAATACTTTGCAGCATGTGAAACTGAAAAGCATTGTATGTATTCTGTTCATTTAAGAAAAGTTGAATTGTGCCAGAGTATCAGTTCTCTTGGGACAGACTGACACGTCGAGTCCAAGATCGCACTCATGCCAAGTTTTTCAGTCATTGAAGAAGTAGTAATTACTGTTTCCTAAACCAATATATATGCCAAAATACATCATCGCACAACACAATAGTCTGTAACTATAATAACTTATAGTAAAGTTTTCTCTATTATAACATAAATGGAAGCAATCACAAGTTTCCCTGTTATTCAGATTATATGGAGCTGGAGGAGGTGAATGGTAGCCGGAATCATCCTGAAAGTAATACAGTGGGACATGTGGAGAACCCACATTTTCAATGATCCTGCAACTTAAACAAAACTACTTACAATTCTGTCAAGCATTGCCACGCTTTTAAAAATGTACCCCAAATTATATTGAAATTTTCTTCCCTACAGCGCTTGATCATTTCTGAAGCACACATAAAACAGATATAACCACAGACAGAGATAATCGAGTGTCTTCTTGTTTTCCAAAAGTGCAGTGTTCCTAACTTATGGCTTAGTAAAACTACAAGCATTTTGAATATCCTGAAATTGGTTCTTACAGTTTGAGAAGTAAGCGAGAGGTTTTTCCCCTCTTGAGGAAGACAGACTGTGGCCACATTAGAAGTATAGTACAAGCAGCTCTGCTGACATTATGTGCATCCTAGAAAAGCAATTGTAAATTGTAAAATTATGTTAAATACAAACCATGTAAAGTCTCACAAAAATGTTCTAGGGACATGTAAGAAATGAATAAGCATTTACTCAAAAAATCTACTAAATACTCATAAGAAAAGAGAATCTGTAACAATGGAAACAAGACCCTTTCCTTTGGCCCCATGGGCTGCCCCTCCCCTGCCCACCAAGAAAGCAAGCATCCCACCAAGCACTGAAGATACCTCCCGAGGACGGACATACAACCACCATTTCTTATCCCTTCTACTTGCATGCTGCTGAGGTTAATCTTTCTATCCACACAGTCATTCTGCTGGTGACTCCTTTCCCTTACAGTTTTGCACTGAAAGTGGAATCTCTATCCTACATTTGGTAAGCCGGGAATAGTGGTTCTCTATTCTAATTTGTTCATAGGACAGAGATTCAACACCAGGACAGCAAGTTGCAAAGACCAGAGAAGGCCGCACCCCAACCACAAATGAGAAGTTTTATTTTCAAAGAATCAGACTACAGACAACCCATTTAAAAATCAGCCAAAGCATCTGAATAGACTTTTTGAGGTGTTTAAATAATCTAAAATTTACTGGGGTGATGGTGATACAATTCCATATATGTAATAAATGCTATTAGCTTGCATAATTTTATTTTTAAATAGCTTTACTAAAAATAATTGATAATCAAAAACTTCACATGTTTATTGTATTCATTTTGATGATTTCGGACATATGCATAAATCTGTGAAACCACCACCACAGTTGAAGAAATGTTTGTATTCATCAGCTCCAAAGGTTTCCTTGTACCATGCCCATTTTTGTGGTAGGAACACGTAGCATGAGGCCCAACCCATTAACAAAAATTTAAGTGCATGTTATAGTATTGCTAACTATAGGTGCTATGTTGTATAGGAGAGATCTTGAACTCATCATTCCATTTATATTACAAAATGGAATTTTTGTACCAATAAACCTGGATTGAGAAGGTTACAGTGAACATGATAGTGCAGGTAGCTCACAGCCATTCCCATTTTCAGTTATTTTGTGTATATACCCATAAGTTGGAGTGTTATAACACCGAATAGTTCTATTTGCAGTTATTCTGAGAAAACGTCGTACTTTTTTTCTATCTGTGCTTCTCCACTTAATATTCCCATCAGCAGAGCGTAAGTGTATTGGTCAGGGTTATTTTGGGCAACGAAATCAATGGAATCCATATACACATAGATAGGATTTATGAGGTCAGCTTATAGGATCAGCGCCAGGAGAATTCACAACAGCTGCTTTCACACTAGAAAGCAGGAAGATCCAGTGATTGCTCAGCCCAAGAAGCTGGAAGCCTAAGTGGAAAAGGCATCAAAGGGCAGCATCAATCCAAGACCCAAAAGCCTGGAAGTTATCTAGTGAGTCTCTGGCAGGAGGCTGTGTTTGTAAAGACTGAAGTAACTGGTGTCTGATGTCTAGACGCAACAAAAGCAGCAAAAGATTCACTTGCTGGAGCGGAACAGAGCTTTTCAAATGTACGCCACCTTCCTGCACTTTTCCATTTTATTCTATCCAGGATAGAGGTCTACTGGCTCTTGCCACCCACAGTTGGAGCAGGTCTTCCCCTCTCAGCTGGCAGACCTACATGTCAGTCATCTCTGGAAACAATCCCCAGACACACCCGTAAGGGTGCTTCACTGATCTTCTAGGTGTTTCTTAATCCAGTGAGTTGACATATCAGGATTAACAGTCACAATAAATGTTAAAATCTCTCTGCGTCCTTGCCAACATTAATCTTTCTTTAAAAAGTAGCTATCCTACCAAATATAAAGTAATATTTCATTCTGCTTTGAAGTCTGTTTCACTGATCATTAGTGTGGTTGGCTCACTTATTTACCTATTGTTGTTCATTTTTATGTCTTTGTAAAAGTGTCCCTAAGTCCTTTGCTTGTGTTTTACTAGGATTCCTGTTTTTATTTTCATTTTTATGCTACTGAGTTGTAGAAGCCTCATCTATATTTTGAATATTAATCCTTTGTCAGATAGGTGGATTGTAAATGTTCACCCCCATTCTGTAGACTGCCTTTACTTGTTGGCGCTATATGACACAGAAGCTTTTTGGTTTAAATGTCGTCCCATTTATTTAAATTTGTTTTTATTCTCTATGCTTTTGGTTTTATAGCCAAAAAGTGACTGTCATTTCTAATGTAATGAAAACTTTCTCCTATGTTTTCTACTGGGAGTTTTACTGTATCAAGCAATCATTTTGTGTTCATTTTTACATACATTGTAAAATTAGGATCCAACTTCATTTCTTTTGTATCTAGATAGCCAGTTTTCCCAACGCTGTTTCTTGACGAGCCTGTCCATCCCTGGTTCTTTATTCTTGGCTCTCTCAGCAAAAAGCAGTCAACATCTTATATGCATGAGTCTATTCTACTCTGTTCTGTTCTGTATGTCTAGTGGTTTTATTTTGTGTTACTGGGGAATGAACTCAGAGCCTTCAAATCTCCCCACTTTTTAATTTTTATGTCGAGACCTAGTGTTGCTAAGTCACTAAGCTGTCCAGGCTGAGCTGAAACTTATGATCTTCTTGCCTCAGGCTCCCAGAGTACTGGGATTATAAGCATGCACCACCATGCCTGGTTAATATGTCCATTGTTTTTATGCCAGCATCAGAATGTTTTAATTACTATGACTTTGCCATATAATTTAAAATGTAGACATATGATGTCTCCAGCTTTATTCTTCTTGCTCAAGATTGGCTTGGCTGTTCAGGATACTCTGTGGCCTCTCATTAATTTTAGGACATTTTCTATATTTTTAAAAATGTCAATGAGATTTTGATAAAGATTGCATTAAATCCATACGATCACTTTGGATATTTGGATAGTATAGATATTTTAAATATTTTAACAATATTTTCTTATGATCCACAAATGCATAATTTTTCCCATCTTTTTTTGTCTTCTTTAATTAAAAAAAAGAGACAGAATCGATAATTCAAAATCTCCCCCAAAAGAAATACCCATGATTAGATGGCTTCATTGGTGACAATCAAAAAAGAATTGATGCCAACCCTACTTGAACCCTCAAGAGATGAAGGAGAGAACACTTCTGATGAGGTCATTAGTGTCTCGGTACTAAAACCAGATTTAGGCACTA